>JAKSZT010001672.1:70251-90745 GCA_026826555.1 Tolypeutes matacus
GAATGTTATTTTCTTTCATCTGTACTTTATTCTTCCTTCTTGTTTCCAATTTTCATCAATCATTTTTGTTTTATTATTTACTTATATTACATCAATTTAACATTTAAAAAAATATCCATTTTAAAAATTTTATTGAAGTGATTAATATATGTTTGGTATTTTATTAAACAATAAAATAATTTAAGCTCAGATATATAAATTTAATTATATGTGCATTTCTTTAGGATTCCGCTGTGATAATTAGGTCAATTGGGATAGCATGGCTACTATTTCTGGTATACTCTTCTTATTTGGAGAGTGATCCCAGGACTGTAAATCTGTATTGTATCTCTCAAAGTCTAATCAGCTATTCGGGACCTTAGTCTCTGTAGTGTTACCAATATAAGTAAGCCATATCCTAAATATAGAGCCATTATTTCTATTGGGAGTTTCTGTTCTCTTTATTCCCTCTCAGAACTTTTGGGTTCAATCAGTTTGTTTAGTGTATGATCACTCTGTGGGTCTTACTCTCCTGATTCAAAAATATGAAACTGCACAGAGAAAGCATGTCATGCATCAAAAATCCTGCTTATTATTAAGGAAACTCCTGCCCCCATATTACCTCAACTGACAGTTGTACATTCCTGGTCATTTTTTTCTATTTACATTATCCAAGATTTATAATTGGAATCACACAAAAAATACAAAATCAGAAAAGAGCATACAAGAAGAAGCTAGGACCTCCCACAACATAGGTATTTCCATAAGTATTATTTGTGAATTATATTGTGTTTAAATCACTACACCAGGCCCTGCATATAGCAATGTCTAAACAAATGTCAACTATTATGGAAAAAGGAATTGTAACCAAGATCTGCATATAAACTTGATGATTGATTGCAGCAAAAATTTTAATAGATCTTAATCATATCGTAAGCTTAACCCATCTCCAGTTACAAATAAATCTGTGTTCATGGCCTTTAACTTTCTGAATCATTGTAATGTAATTGCATCCTCCAAAACTCATCCAACAATGATTTGACAATGTAAGATCATATCACAGAAATCAATCCAAAGTTTTCCCTTATTTTAAATATCAGATTGTGATAAACATAAAGATAACAGAAACCAGTAAGATGTTATTCAAATTGATAAATGTTACTGGACCTAATGTTTCCCCAAAGCCAGAGAAGGAGATCCAACTTCAAAGTCACACCTTTTATGCTCATCTTCATTATATTATAAAGAAGGCTTTGCATTTATTCAAATAAAGATTTGTTGTAGAGAGATATTTAAGCTACTGGCATTTGTTTCCATGTTTAATTTTGCTCATTATGTTATCTGCAGTGCTGAATTCTGTGTCTCTCACATTATAGACTTTTGAACTTTTAGAATAAATGAAAAAGGCGATATGTTGTACAAAAATTACAGAATAGACAGGTAAAGCTAGTTTTGGCATCAGAAGACTTGTCCTTTTCTGAGTTTAGTCACTAAATTCACCTCCTGAGGTCACAGATTAATCATGAAGCTAACTGATGACAGACAAAATAAAGTCTTCTAGGAACCTGGAATCTTTAAGGGTCATGGTAACATAAAGACCGATGCCATCCTAGAATTCCTCCATCCACAATTCTCATATTATGAAGACACAGGAAAGCTTTGCATTCAGCTATAGAGGAAGAGCATCAAGCTCAAAGATCTAGCAGCTCTCGAATGTTGGGAAGGGAAAATGAAGGTTCTGTGAAATTTGAAAAGCAGGAAGATTATTGTTTTTTTCAATTTTGGTTATTAAACCCTTGCCTTGAACAAATGGCGTGGCTTTACATCATGCAAAATATTAAATACGTATAAATCAAAATCTGTATGTTTGAAAATTCTTTTAAAATCAAAATTGGAAATACATTCATCATAAATAAAATCAAAAGATAATGCAAATATAAACGAAGTAACACTTCATGTACCAGACAGATGCATAGATACAAAATAGGAACGTTATGAAAATATGCATGCATTTATACAAAAAGTTGAATAGCATTTCCTGAAAGCCATGTATCCCTGTTTATGAATATTACAAACTCTAATAATAATAATAAACTTATAATCCACCTTTTTCATTTCCTACACTCTAAGCCTTGGGACATGTTTCAGTGTGAGTTTATGTATATGAAAGAGAGAGGGAAGGAAGTGAGAAAAATAGATGGAGATGTTAAGGATTGGGGAATTTCTGCTTAAAGCTAATTCTCTGATTAATGACAGAAGACTTGAAGAGGACAGAGAATGGACTGTCTGATTACAGTGTATGCAATATTCATAGTCAAAACTACTCACTATTAAATGGAGGATTTACTTTCATTCACTATGTTTAATTATATTGAGAAATACATGTGTATTGTTCAAAATATTAATTGACAAATGTAAGGAATTATAAATAAAAAGCTTTATTTTTTACCTAGAAATCAATTTACCAAGAAATTTAAATTTCTAAAGAATCATGAATTAATGTGTTATTATTATTCCTCTTTTGAACTAGAAGTCATAAATATTTCCTATATTGATTTTTTTTTAGTGTACCTGTATTATGATGATAATATTATTTTAGAAGTGATTCTCACAGTAAGTATTCTGGGGCTTCACGGCCTTGCTTGACCCCCTCCTATCCTCCCAATAAAGGACTAAACTTATCCATTTTTGTTTTTGGTTCAACATCTACTTATGGGTAGACATTTTCCTAGGCATTGCATAAACACCAATGGGGGGAAATGGATAAGATGGCTCATCTTATGGCTGTTACATATTGTGATGAAAAAAAAACAAAATAAAGAAATAGATATAAAAAATGCCAGAGGTGGCTATTATTAAAAGAAGAAATAAAGAAGGATATAGGGTATATTGTTGTATATTTATAGACTGTGGAATACTTAACTGGTAATAAAATAGTGGAGAAGATATCGGAATAAATTAAGGAAAAAAGCCATGACAAATATGGGGAAAGAGATTTCTGGGGGTCAGGGGCGAGTAATTTATTCTTTTAACAACAGTTTTAATCACTTTTACACTTATTGGTGTGCAGAATAAGTTTAATTTCATGTATTCATTTTTTATTTTATGTTTTCTCTTCTTTATTAAAAAATCTTACACTATGTAGTGTACTTTTAACAATTATTTTCTGATATTTAAGAAAATTTGTATATTTGTTCCATTATCTTTATAACAATACTTTAATATCATACACCTAGTTGCCTTTAACTTTACAAAGCCTCAGTTGGGTCCTTAGTATAAGTAAAAACAAAATAGTTTCTAAAATATTCCTCTCTCTCTTTTTCCTTCCTTTATCATCAGTTTTGGTGAATAATTTTATCCTCATGTTTATTCCTGTATTATTAAGTATGAGAAGCTTTTACTATTTGATTTATCAACTTTCAATATGTTTTCACTGCCACCTACAAAGTACATAGCAGCTATACAGCTTATTCTCTCCCATTTTCTTCAAATTCTTTCCTGACTTTTCAATTCTTGCTTCAAATCTTTTTCTTTTCTGTTCATTGTCTCTCCTTGTCTGGTCATAATTTTCTGAATTCTAACACATCTGTTTCATGCCATCCTCTTTTTAAGAGAATTTTATTGTTTTACCTTGGATTTTTTTGTTTCTAAATCAAGTTTGAAATTTAACCATGATGTAACTCTGCTATTTGTTAATTTTTTTGTGAAATTATAACTTCTGCTAAGCAGTGTGCTACATTTTTATTTTAGATTTTCTTATAGTATTTTGTAAGGACACTGCATTTTCATATGGGGTTGGACTTCATTTTCCAGGTATCATCATGTGGGTCCTCTGGGAATACAGAGGTTGGCAGCTTTCCTAATTTCTCCTTTCTATTGCAATGCTGTGTACATTCTTGGAGTCTTCCCTACCACTCACTTCTTACCATCCCCTGACCCCTAGCCATCCTGGGATGGTGATGCTCTCAGTTTTGTCAGTGCTGCTCAATTAGCCACTTCATCTCCCCTTCATGATATCTCCACACTTGTCTCTTTACGTTATTCCCCTGATTTCTCCCTGCCTGGTTGTCTATCAGACTTTCCACAGCAGTTCACCCTTGTGAGGGGTTACTTACCTTTTGGGGGGAAGTTCATTCCCCCAAAATATTTTGTGGCATTTCCACCACCAGTGGCCCCCCTATATCCTGGTATTTCCTTCAGGACCTTCTGACACAATCTGAGTTTTCTGCACAATTCTGATGAGTCTCAGTGTCTGCTTTTCTGCCTTACATATAATTTAAAGTTGGCTGGTTTGTCTCTTCTTTTAATGAAGGTATCAATATGGCTTTCCTTTATCATAACTTTCTCTGCTTGTTTACTATGTATTCCAAGAATAGAAGTGGATGGATAAAGAATTGCAGATGATATAAAGTCTCCTGTCAACATCTAGAATTTCATACTTTATATTTGAAATTTTTTTCTGGTCTCTGCAGAGAATTAGGTGACATGGGTAGAGAATTCAATGGATTATCAGTTAGGAGGCTCCAGCAGAGGTCCAACCAGAATATGGTGGTGAATGGGACAGGACAGTGGTAGAGAAGTTTATGAGACTTGGCAAACTAAACACACACATGTACGCATACATATGTGTTTATATGTTTGTACCTTATTTCATAGGAAATCTAATATAATCTTACTGCTTTCTCAGTACATGATTAGTTAGTGGGCACATGCAATGCATGGATTCTCAGTGGTGATTGTTTGGCATTATCTACACTTATGAGCAAAACTAGTAACTAATAACATAGGGCATGAACAAAGTGCTTATGAGACTAAATATTGTTTCATATTTCTTCTTTCTCTTAAATGATCCAAGTTCAATGGAGAAGACTTTTTTTAAATGTTTCTTTTCTCAATTACGGGTTTTGCACTATTTTGTTTCTGCATTGCCTTAGAGAGAAAGTATTCTTTAATTCCAAATCTCTGTCCATGGAGAATTTTACTAACACATGAAAATGTACATTTTCATTATTTATGATTGCATGAGGCAAGTATTTTGACAATTATGCCCAGTGATTAGAAAACACTATTTGCAATTTTTCTTTGTCATCTCTTTTACTTTTGGTTCATTTATTTTTATTTAATTTCTGATGTAATTTTACATACATACATATGCAATTATCACTACAGGGTAATATTTACACAGGTTTTATTTTATATATCCTCTATCATATTTTGTTTAGAAATCTGTGAATATAACTTTGATTTTTCT
The DNA here is from genome assembly GCA_026826555.1 of Tolypeutes matacus. NCBI lineage: Eukaryota > Metazoa > Chordata > Mammalia > Cingulata > Chlamyphoridae > Tolypeutes > Tolypeutes matacus. The sequence continues at coordinate 75,482 of JAKSZT010001672.1, forward strand.
TTTAGGGTACTGGTAAAGATTTATATAAATATAAAAAAAATTATTTGCACAAAAAAGAAAAAGAGATCATTTGCTTCAATGAATAAATAAATAATATTAATGTATATATATATATATATATGTGTGTGTGTGTAAAAATGGGCAAATTACAGAAATAAGGAAAGAGAAATAATAAATACAAATAAAAATAGATATATTCATCTTAAAAATAATATTAAAACTGATTTTCAACAATTTTAATAAAAGTTTAATAAGGAATTTTTAAAAAATCAATTTTATTTGATCCATATTATTAAGCCATACATTTTTTGAGTTCTGAATTAACAAAACAATTTTGTATACCATACAGGATTTTCATACACTGTCCCTTCAACAACAACTTATGTTATTGTGACAAATTTGTTACAAATGATGAATGAAAATCTTCATAGTATTAATGCTGCCTATAGTGCATAGTTTATATTTGGTGTTTTTTTATGCTTTTGATATAAGCAAATCTAAAACCAAATTTGCTATTTTGATATAAATATTGCACGTGTACATATATGTGAGTATGTATCTCAAAATACTATAAATTCATAATTAGACATTTATTTTGAGAAATATTGATGATATGATTTCTGACCACCTATTTAATGTATTATGCCCTTTAAATTAATAAGTGTAATCATTTGTTAAGCATGCAACTTGTCAGGTGGGATACAGATGATAAGAAAGGTACCTGATGGTGAAATGCCAGTCTTTTAATGTCACTAAGCTGTTCATCCCAGTACATCAAGAGATTGACAATGATCTTATTTAAAGAAAGATATAAATGTTAATTTCCCATTTATATTTTTCTTTACTTTTTAGATATTCTATATTAAGATATGATTTGTTCAACATAAATTTTCAAAAGAAATAAGGAGTAAGTGACTAAGCAGCGTTTAAACTCTTTAAAACTAATATTCCACATGTGAGTCTTAAAATTACAAAGATGTGAAACTTTACTGGAATTTATCTCTATATAGAAAAAGCATGGCAACCTACTCTTCTAACTCTTTCACAATATTCAAGCCATATAATTGAGAAAGGATAATCTGAAAAAAAAATTGGAAAAGATAAAAATTAAGAGAAGGACATGAGAAGTGAGGGAGAAATGGCAAAATGCTTGGATGACACATCTCTCTGGGAATTTAATGAAAAATATCAGGTCGCCTTATCCAAACATCCAACTCTGTTTGATGGTATTTCCAGTGTCCTAAATGGATATCAGGTTGATGTTACTTCTATTTTCATTTACTTCTCCAGTCCCTTCTTCTCAAGACAAACCCTTCAGAGATACCCTCCTCTGCCACCTCACTCTAATCTCTTCATGAAACCAGGGCTACCAATACCTGAACTGCACTCTCTCAACACAGACTCAAGGTGTCATTTATACCTGTGCTGCCTTCATACCTGTCTGCTGATAATTTAAACATTTATGATCCTACACAAGTCCTCAAATCAAAATTCATAAAATAGAGTCTCAAAAATGAAAATGAGTAAATCTACATAGATGCCCCTGTTAGAGGAAAACTGAAAGTATAACATTCTCAGTTGAATTATAGATGAAACCACGTGGAACTTGTAACTGTGTTAACATTTCTGTTGCTCCTAATAGAGAAAGATCTTATTCAAGAAAGTTAGGAGTGGGTTATATTCTCTGCAAAATATATATATGTTAAGGAAAGTGCTATAGGTTGTTACAAAATGAAAGTGTGGTATGCAAGGAATATAATCATATTGGCAACAACTGGGGATTACCAATGTTGACCTCATCAAACTCTTTTCCCAGAATATTAGTCCTTTCATGAACGGAAAATTGCAAGACAATGGAGGAAACCAACAGCAGCTCTCATAAGGGAGTTCTTCTTCTGGGATTTTCAGATCAGCCCCAGCTTGAGAGGACCCTTTTGTCATTATTTGGCTCTTTTACATCTTGGACTTTCTGGGGAATACTGCTATCATATTGGTTTCTTGTCTGGACCCCAAACTCCATGCATCAATGTACTTTTTTCTCAGCAACTTTTCTTGTGCGGACATCTGTTTCACCACCAGTGTGCCTTTCAGTTGCTATTTACCATGAACAAGAAAGACAAGAGCATGAGCTATGGTGGATGTGTGGCTCAACTTTACGTGGCCATGGGGTTGAGTTCATGTGCATGTATCCTCTTGGCAGTCATGGCCTATGACAGCTATGCTGCTGTCTGTCAGCCTTTACACTACACATCCCTTATGCATCCTCAGTTGTGTGCATTCCTGGCTGGTGTAGCATGGCTCAGTGGCCTCATCACCTCCCTAATTCAGTGTTCCCTTACTGTGCAGCTACCTCTGTGTGGAAACAATAAACTGGGCCACATCTTTGTGGGGTACCAGTGCCCATCAAACTGCCCTGTGTGGACACAACTTTCAATGAGGGAGGGCTCTTTGCAACCAGTGTGCTCTTTTTCATTGTCCCTGTGTCACTCATCTTAGTCTCCTATGGCTTTATCACCCAAGCTGTGCTAAGGATCAAATCAGCTGCAGGACGTCAAAAGACCTTTGGGACCTGTTCTTCCCACCTGGTTGTGGTCATCATTTTCTATGGAACTTTCATATTCATGTATCTTCAGCTAGCCAAAAGTAGCTCCAAACCCAGGGGAAGTTTGTTTCCCATTCTACACAGTAGTCATCCCACTCTTATACTCCATTTCGTACACTCTGAGAAAGAAAAATGTAAAAGGGGCCTTGAGGACACTGATAAAGGGAAAAGCTCTTGGATCAGAAAGGTTATGAGCTATAAGAATAGATTTAGAATGTAATCCATAAGCCATGGAGTATTTGTTCTAGATGTTTTTATTTTGAACAATGCCACCAAGAAGAGTAAATGACCAGGAACTCTATAAGGGACTAAAATACTTGAGTCACAGTGGTTTTACATTCTTCTCCACGGTCCTTCTCATGAATCCCAAAATTTTATGCTGTATCTACAAAAAACACTTTGCTCTTCTTCAACCATGACATAATATTCATTTTCCCACTCTTTATCACTGGAGTACTGGTTCCACCACTAAGCATCTACATATTTCTAAAGGTTCAACTAAAATGTTACCTGTACTCTATAGCTTTCTTAAACTACCATATCTCTCACCTCTGAAAACAATCTATTGTTTCATAATATATGTTTCCTTAGCACATGATACATACCTCTATTTCTACATTTTGAGATATATTATATATGCAAACCACACTGAAATTTGAAATGACTATTTTACCACATCAGATTAAACACATAATATAAAAGTACTGCTCTATTGACTCTTTTAAAAAATGAGAAACAAAATTTAAGTCTTAGTTATGAAACCTCATACCCCACTTCCACAAAATTATAGGATTGAAGTAATAATTCTATTATTTTGGTAAAGTAATCAAATATATGAGGTTTCTTTAAGCAGATTGACCTATGTATCTTTTAGACACATTACTCCTCTTTTTTTTTTTTTTGATAAGGTTAAAAGCTTTGTAAAAGTGACATACCATAATTATGAATGAAAGAATTTAAAGTGATTGCTTTTGGACCTAACTTCTGTAATAAGAGGATTTACTTGTTCTTCTTCAGAATTTAATTTTTAATTGTTTTTTATTATTTCAGAATTTTTTTTTTATTTATTTTTATTGTGGGCAAAAATCTAAATTCTCACAATACATACAAACATTTGCAAAATGATATATAAAAATATATGCATATATGTGTATTTGCTTACAAAAATGTTATATATATATATATATATATATATACACATATATTTTAAGAGGTGCTTAGATTACCCAAAATATTACATGGATTCCCATGTTGCCCACCTCCCACACCTCCCACCACGTCCCACACAAACATCTCCCAAAAGTGTGGCCCACCACCCTCAATGAACTTACACATCCTGGAGCCTTGCCACCAACCATAGACCACAGTTCACACTGTAGACCACACTCTCTCCCACTCAGTTCTGAGTGGTGTGTGCTGATTTAAAATGGCCTACATCCGTTGCCACAACGGTACTCAGGACAACCTCCAACTCCCAAAGAAGCCCCTGTATTTCAACTGCTCATCCCCTCCCTACCCCAAAAGTGTCAAGTGGCCACTTGAGTTACAAAAACAATCGTGTTTCCCATACAGAATTCCCATACATTGCACCTCCACCTTGTTGTGACATATTTTTTACAAATGATGAGAGAACGTCTTCATAATATTACTGCTTCCTATAGTCCATAGCTTTTATTTTCTGTGTTTTCCCAAAAGCCATCCTTTTATTAACATCAGGTAATAGTATTATGTATTTGTTATAGTTCATAAGGGAATGTTCTCATATTTGTGCTGTTAACCACAGTCCATTGTTCACCTTAGGGTACCTTAAATTTTGACATATGAATCTCATATACAAATTCATTTTACTTCCAATATTTATATATTTGTCTTTCCAGAACAGAAAAAAAAAAAAAAAAAACATGAACACTTCAGAAGCACTTTGAAAACAACTACATTCTTGCATTTAATCAGGTTCTTAAAATCTAGTTCCCCTCCACCCCCTTCATTTCTTTCTTTTTCTCTCCTCCCTCCTCCATTACAGGGTATTCATGAATCTGTCAACTTGAAGTATTTAAGTAGAATTTTGCAGTTAGAAGAAAATTGTTTTAGCATGCAATCTTAATTTGACTTCCATATACTCATTCCAATACCCATGAGAACTTGCACATCACTGAAAATAAAGGATAAAATACAGGGATAGAAAGTGGATTGCCTTTCAAATGATGAGTGATAGAAAGAAAACAGCTAAGGCTCATTCTAAAACCCACCTTTAAAACATTATATCATAACCCCTCTACTAATGTTTAGAAATAAACTTTAGAGCTTCCTCCACTGCCAACCGTAGATTAGAGGCAAAATGGCTACATTCAACAGAAAAAAAAAGGCATCAGAATAATTTCCTGAATGACTCAGAGATGTATCTCTAAATAGGCTTTGCCTAATTTACACCTCTTATACATCCAATTAGCAATTAAAATACTGAATACCTAATTTAGCAAGACGAAGACTGGTATAAGTCTGGTTGAATTTGAATTCTAGGGTATTCTTAGTTGTTTTTCCCCTCAATAACTGATGGAAGACATGGGGAACTTACTGGAACATCGTAATGTATGGGTGGTTTCATTTACACCAAAGATAGAGTTTCTAAAGGAAAACCATTTGTCATTGCATCAATTCCTTATACCTAGGAAAGCATGGCATAGGGAAGAACTTATTTTCTTCAGATTCTAAATCAATTTAAGTGAAATATTGCCTCTATAACACAGAGGTGATATATAAAAAAGCAAAAAAAAAAAAAAAAAATTCCAGACAAAAAGACAAATAGGTTCAAATTAATATATGATATATATGAAGGAAGAACCACTACTAACAAAAAAAGGTCAAAGTTAAAATTAAAACACATTTAATGGTAATGTGGAACAGAGTTGCCACTGGATAAAAACAATTTAACAAATATAACAAATAATTGCTAATATAATTCAGAAGAAAAGTATAGACAGAATAAAACAAGAAAATATAGATGCTCAACTCTGCATGTAGATATAATAGTCATTTCCTCTAAAATAAAATCAGAAAATTTAGAAAAGGAACAACAAATATATAAAAATGTGAATAAATTTTTTAACTATAGATAAAAGGAAATACATTTGAAAAATCTTATTTTCCATTTTTAACCTTTACTTTTTCTATGCTAATATATTTATATTACCTTTGTAATAATAGTACATTTATAACTGCATACATCATTTTCTAATTAAGACTGTGAGCATTTCTGTTGTGATTGAATAATCTCCCCAAACACCAATAATTGAGGAAAAAGTTTTTCTATAATCAGATACTTTGGTTGTTTGCTTTTTTCCTTATGATAAATTGCTTAATTGAGGATACTTACGTACTTTTTGTTCTATGGTTATAATTATGTATTTTTAAAGTATTTTAAAAGTGCAATGAATAAGAAAATAACAGGGACACATAAGTCAGTTTACACATTATTAATTTGATTTCCAGAATATTTGTCCAATTTATAACCCGAATAAACTTCCCTGCCAATTCTATCAATCATTCAATTATACAATTATTTTGATTCTTTACAATGAAGATGATGAAATGAGCACATGGTTTTGCCACCTCTCCAAACACTATGAAATGACAGTAGTAGGTTAATTTTAAGAATAAAACATGAGAAAACAATAGCATCTAAGTATTAGAAATATTGAATAATTCCTAGAAAACATAAAGCATATAGGATCAGGTCTCAGAGAAGCAAAGTTGAAGGATCTTTTAGTCCAAATCTTAGCATGAATAGTCAGTTAAAGAATTGAATGCCCTTCTTTGAACTTTGAAGTCCATAGACAAAAGATATAAGATAGATAAAAGGGGTTCATTCAGAATGATGAATAGAATGGGCTGGAGAAGTTACCTCTTATCCCTATTATGTGCTATGAGACAGTCATCAGTAACCTTTTTCACAGGATAGGGCAAAGTTACTCAAACTAAAAAATGAAAAGAAATCCTCATAATGCTCATAATATAAGCTCTGCTGTAAAGAACTTTTGAGAGGATAATGATCAGAATATAACTTCAAATATCAAAGGAACCTGGGAAACAATGTGGTCAAACAAACACTATTACATATAAGAACATTTCCTATTAGAAAGAGCATACAATGGGGAATTCCCATATCTGAGCATAAAAAATCTCATTAAGAAAAATGTAAATTCAAGAAAGAAGAAAAGGAAGGAAGGAAGGGAGGGAGGAAGGGAGGGAGGAAGGAAAATATTACTAAATATCTAAGAAGAGTGTGAAATGAAGTGAAAATAAGCCCATTTAAAATAATTTCAAAGATAATGGAGAGTATAAAACAAATAACTAAGATATTAAATTTAGAAGCCAAAAAGCATTATGAGGCTGAATAGCAGAAAGAAACACCTGAAATTATTTTAGGAGCTGAATAATAAAATAATGAATGCTCTGTGAATATTATGATAAAGACAAGATATTTGTAATGAAAGGAAAAAAAATGGTAAAAAACTTTGAGGCAGTGGTGTGCTAGTATACCATCTCTCAAAAAACAAACACCAGTTTATGATTTTGCTAGTTTCTGTCATGTAGATACTTCCACAGTGACTAATTCCAAGCTACCAATGTGATGTTACTGTTCATGGAGTTGGAAAAAAAATAGTCACTATCAAAACTCAAAAACCAGCTCCAACCCAGCACTGCATAAGGAATACACCAGATGACACTTCCAGGAGGAGAAATAAAGAGCACTAATAGGAACAAAAATGACAGAGAATAATTCACCTGAGGTAAGGAAAGATATCTGTCTTTAAATTCGCAGATATAACCTGGATACTATCCTGGATAAATTAATAAATATGACTTCCTTGTATGCTCAGGAATATTTGTTGAAGCTTCAGTTCAAAAAATTTAATTCCTCAATAAATACATTTTGCATCCTTGTCAAAAATCTGTTGGCTGTTGATGTACATGTTTATTTTTGAAGACTCAATTCTATTCTATTGATCTATATGTCTATCTTTATTTGAACAACATACTGCTAAGTTCAGAAATGGGGACGTGTGAAAGCGCCAATTTTGTTATTTTACATTTCTCCAAATGACTGCTGGGGTATTGATAAGGATTACATTGAATCTATATATCATTTGGATAATATTGATATCTTAAATGTATTAACTCTTCTTATCATGAACATAGGGTATCTTGCAATTTATTTAAGTCTTTTTAAATTTCTTAAAGCAGTGTTTTATCATTTTAAGTGTATATGTCATTCACCTCCTTGGTTAAATTTATTCCTACTATTTTATCCTTTTAGATGTATTAGAAATGAAATTTCCTTTTTAAAGTTTATTTTTAGAGAAGTTTTAGATTTACATTTGTAGAACTTACACAGAAAGCATAGGAATTCCGTATGTAAGCCTTCCCCTGTGCCCACACACTTAGTTACACCTATTACTGACATCTTAGATTAGTGTGGTATATTTGTTACAATTGGTGAACCAATATTTAAGCATTGTTACTAATCAAACTTTTATAGTTTACACTTCATGATTACATTTCAAAAGGCCTCGATAAATGCACAATATCATGCAGCTATCATTGCAGTATTATTCAGAAGAATCTTACCATCTCAAATATTTCCTGTTCCACCTATTAATAACCCCCTCCCATGTGAATCCTTGGCAACGTGTATCTTTATAAAAATACTACAACTTCTTCCTCCAACACATGATAACATCCATGATACAACTCATGTCCTTGGCCCATGGCTACCTCCAACTCATTGTTCGTTCCCCAATCCAGAGTGACATGGGACATCATCTGTTCTGACATCTCCATGCTGAGAAGCAACACAGATATCATGGGGCAGATGAAAGGGAGTATTCTGTCTGCAGTTGCAAATATTCCCTGCTTTTTAGGATGGGACATATTCATCTTCATTGTTTTGTTGATTGTCCAGGACAAGCCTAAAGAACTACAGAATAGGAATTATCTGTTACTATGCTGGGATTCAGGGCTCAACCAGAATTTGAACAATCCAAATAATTAAGTCTCTGTGAAATATAGTTAACTGGTAAATTGAAAATTATAGGTTCAAATTACAGGAGTAGAACAATCATGATTAGGGAAATAATAAATGAGTATAATTATGTTATATTGGGAAAATAGACTTTCATGTATTCCCAGATATGATCCATAGAAGGGGTCTTGATTTTGTGATGCTGTATGCCTTTCCTCTGCTGTTCAGCTGTCCAGTGAACCCTGGAGTGGCCAAGGATTGTAGTTAAAAATGCAATATAACCATGTTCTTTCAGGATCTATAACAAAGTTACATCATTAATACACTGTGTTGACAGTGGGGTGATATATGGTAAAAATGCTCATAAAACACTTCTATAGAATATAAAGGCTTTCATATCATTATAAATATGTTTTCTCAATAGATATTAGCCCACATAGCAGTGAACAAAATATTAAACTTTCATCCTGGGGAAGCCCTGTTACTTTCTCAAATAAAATGGCAAAAATCTCTGGAATATGTAAGAAAAGAAAACAGTCTTATGTGCCAAATTCTCAATCTTAATGTTTGCATGTGTGATACTTATTCCTGAAAAATGAAACTTTGCCTAATTATAATTAATGCCTAAAAGTTACCTCCTGTAAACCTCCTTGTTACTCAAATTTGGTCTCTCTTTAAGTCAAATTTTACAAATTAACTCACTACTTTCCCCCTGACATAGGACATGACACATGGGCATGAGCCTCCCTGGCACTGAATTACTATTATCAAGTATTAAATAAGCAATTCATTTGGAAAAAGACCTGGACCAAAAGGTGGAAACATTAAATAAAAAAAGTTTTATGGTTAAGAGATTTGAAAGTAGGTCAGGAAGTCATTATGGAGGTTAAATTATGCATATCTCAGACAGATTTCACAAGTTGCCATAGTATACAAAGCCTCAAACAAGAGTGCTCCCAAGGGCTCCTGAAATTTTTTAAAATTTTCATTTCCAAATATTTTTCTGAGATGTACAACTTAATCAAATAACCTGCAAAATTTATGAATTCATTTATTTTCTCTGATAATTTTCTTGGGGATTCATTGTGATATTGTTGATCGATCATGTCAACTCTAATAGAGATTGCTTATTTCTTCTTTTACCATTTGGATGCCTTGAATTTCCTTTTGTTGTTTAATTGCTCTGACCAGAATATCAAGTACAATATTGAATAGAAGTGATGAAAGAAAGCATCCTAATCTTGTTCCTGTACTTTTGGCCCATCAGTCCCCAATGAGAAAAATGTTAGTGGAATTTTAATATATGCCCTTTATCATGTTGAAGAAGTTATTTTCTATTCAGTTTTTTTAGGGTATTTATCATGAAGTGATGTTCAACATTTTGGAATGTTTTTTTGAATCAGTTGAGATGATCATGTGAATTTTTCCTTCATTAAATTAATGTTGTGTAAGTTGCAACACCTTCTCTCCAGTTCCTTGGACTCACTCAGGACAACTGACAAGGGAATGATGGTGGATAGCAACAATCCCTAGGAATAGAGAGTTTGCAACTGCAAGCAAGATAGTCCTATCCATCTGTCTCATGTGATATAGGCCCCTTCTCAAGTAGAGGCAGAGTGGTCATCACCATCCCAGAATCCTCAGGATTAGAGAATGAATGATGGACTAGAGTAGACTAATTGTTTTTCTACTATACACTGATTGTGATTCTAGTAATGGAAGAACTTTTATCACTGATGTGGAGACAGTGGCCACTGTAGGTTTTGAGGGGGAGGAGAGGAAAAAATGGGTGTAATATGGGAGCATTTTTGGGACTTGGGAATTGTCCTGAATGACATTGCAATGACAAATATAGGCCATTATATAACTTGTCATAATGTACAAAATTGGGCAGATGAGAGCTTAAACTACAATGTAAACTCTAATCCATGGTTAGTGGCAATGCTCCAAAATGTGTTAATCAATTGTAATAAATGTACCACACTAATGAAGGATGTGGTTAATGTGGAAAAAGGTGGGAAGGGTAGGGAGTGGGGAATATGGGAATCCCCTATATTTTTAATGTAACATTTAGGTATTATGAGTATCTTTTAAAAATATATAAAAGTAGATAAAAAAGAAAGCTGGAGGATTATCTAGGGAATATATGACATAGTGAACTCAGTAGTGCATGAGGTTTCTTGTTAATAATACAAATGCAAAAATGGTTTTCTATGAGTTAGAACAAGTGTGCATCACTATTGCAAGGTTTTAAGAATATGGTGATAAATAGGAAAATAAAACTAATTTTGCTTACAGAAGTATTTATTATTGTTTATTGCATTAATTGTTTTTCTTTTGTTGAATTACACTTTCAATCTAAGGATAAATTCTACTTGAGATACATTTTAATATAAGCTATATATTTTAATCTAGGACTAATATCTCCAATGGAACTCTTTAATAACTGTAGAAGAAGAGATAGAATATAAATAAAATATATCCTGTTGGGAAATAAGCAGCAGTGTGTATGTTTGCATATTGGAACTCTATGTGTACAAAAAGTGTAAGGTTAATACATATGTGTGTTTTTTTATCATGCAAATTTTCTGAGGATACATGAAAACCCAATTACTCAAACAAAAATATACCTGCCTTTAAAAAAAAAGGAAAAAAAAAGTCACCAGTATTTCCGTGTCCTTAAAACTTAACAGAATTTATTCAAAACACATCAATAATTTCAGGAAAATAAATGGATTCAACTTTATATTTAAAAGGTGTCAGGAGTCATATTGGAAATGATAAATAATCTAAATACACATTGTTTATTGAAAATACATATAAAACTAGGTATCCAAACAATTCATAGACTTCAGAATGACCAAGATGGTGGTATACAGTATTTCAAGGTGCTATCCCCAAACAGAATTTTTGAAAAAAGCTTAGGGGATGAGGGTAAATAGGAGTAGTGCATGTATATGCTATTGAAATTAAGTTGACATCAAATTATATGTGATTGTTATAGATTTAAGATGTTAAATTTTACCACATGGTAACCTTACAGAATATATATGAAAAATATATTGAGATGAAATGAGAAGAGATTCAAAGTGATACAAAATAATAATAATAAATATAGGAGTAGGCATTAAGGGAAAAACTGAGGGTTAACATATATGATATACAATTGCAAAACAGCAAAACAGCAGTAAAAAGTTCTGCATTATTAATAGTTACTTTAAATATAAATAAGTTATACTTTCCATTCAAAAGGCAGAGAATTATAAATTGGATAAAAAAGCATGATGCAACCATATGTTATACATAAGCGACTCAACATAAACTTGAAGACATAACTAGATGGAAAGTGAAAATGTGGAAAAATATTCTGTAATAGATACCAAAATAGAGTTGGGATAGCTATAATACTATCGGACAAAATAGACTTTAAGAGAAGAACTGTTAAAAGAGACAAAGAAGGTCACAGTATTCTGATTAAAGAAGTCACATAACCAGGATAAATGCAGATGCACCTAATGGCAGGGCCTTAAAATAAATGAAGCAATTATTGCCAGATTTGAAGGGACAAACATATGCTTCTATATTAATAGAAGGGAACTTCAAAACACCTCTTTCTTTCATGGTTAGAACATCTATACCGAAGAACAATAAGGAAAGAAAATAGAAAATTTGAATGATACCTTAGAATAAATAGACCTAAGAAAAATATATAGAACACTTTACCCAACAGCAGCAGAACACACATTCTTATTTCTTGTACATGGATCATTCTCCAGAATATATCATATGATAAATCACAAAACATGTCTCAATAACTTAAAAAATTCTGAAATTGCACAATATATCTTCTCTGACCACAATGGAATGCATCTAGCAATCAATAAGAGATGGAGAAATACAAAATTAACAAATATGTGGAAAATGAAAAAAGGTGTTCTTAAATAACCAATGAGTAAAAAGGAAATCACAAGGATAATTAGGTAATATCTTGAAGTGAATGAAAATGGAAACACAGTATACCAAAATTTCAGGGACACAGCAAGGCAGTTCTGAGAGTGAAATTTATAGCTCTAAGTGACTTTTTTTTTTTTAAAGGAAAGAAATATCACAAATCAGATACCTACATCCTCAACTGTAGGATCTAGAAAAAGAAGAGTAACGAAACCAAAAGCATGTAGAATGAAGGAAATAACAAAGATTAGAGAGGAGATAAATGAAATAGAGAATAAATAATAGAGCAACTTTAGTAAAAGCAAAAGTTGTTGATTGAAAAGATCAATAAAATTGACAAAACTTTAACAAGACTGACAATGAAATAAAGGACACAAATAAATAAAATCAGAAATGAATTGGTGGGGAGGACATTACTACTGACCCACAGAAATAAAAAAAAAAAAGGATCATAAGAGTAGATTGTGAAGAACTCTAATCCAAAATTGGATAACAGATTATACGGGCAAATTAATAAAAAAACAGAAAGTACATACAATGTTTCAATGACAAATAAAAAATTACAACAAACAAGTAACTTTTGAAGAGATTGAATCATTAATGAATACCTCCCAAAATATCTCAGGACCACATGGATTCACTGCTAAGTTTTGACAAACTCCCAAGAAGAATTAATACCAATTCTGCTTAAAATCTTCTAAAAATTTAAGACACAGGAACACTCTTTATCAAAGTCAATGAGGTCAATATTACTCTTATACTAAGGCCAGATAAAGATGCTGCAAAAATTAAATTTACAGATCAGTATTTTTTTAAAAATATACTTTTATTGCAGAAGTTTTTACCTTAAAAAACAATCATACACATGTGTAGCATTCCCATACAACACCACTTCACTCACACACCACTCCATTTGGGAACATTTGTTACAGATTATGAGATTATATCATCAGGCTATTATCATTAACTATGGCACATAGCATAGGTTTAGCATATTTTTCTATACCACACTATAATTAACAGCACATCTTTGGCATTGATGCAAAAATATTACAGTATTGTTAATATAATCCATAGTTTACGTTAATTTTATTTTCTCCTCATTATCATTTTTGAATATAGATGAAAATCCTCAAGAAAATATAAGCAATCCAAATCCAACAGCAAACTAAAAGATTTATTCATTGTGATCTAGTGTAATTTATTACAGATATGCAATGGTTATTCAATATAAAAAATAAATTAATGTAATAAACCATATTAACTGAACTAAGGGGGAAAAAACAAACATGTCAACTCATGTCACAAAACTCAGCAATTCTGTTTGTTAAAAACACTTAGAAGTAGGCATTGAAGGAAATTTCCTCCACAAGATAAAATATATATATATTAAATATATACAGCTAAAATCATACTTAAGGGTAAAAGACTTAAAGTTTTCCCTGTCAGATCAGGAACACAAGAATGCTATCACTAATGTTATTCAAAGTTGTACTGGAAGTTCCTTCCAGAGCAATTAGGCTAGAAAAAAAATAAAAAAACATCCAGCTTGGAAAGGAAGAAGTATAATTTACCCCCTTTGAATATGACATGGTCCTATATAGAGAAAATCCTGAAAAATCCACAGCCATAATAGTAGAGCGAGGAAACAAATTTTTATTAATATCAAAGTGTACGGGCCCCCAAATGCCACAGATGTCTTACAAACAAAGCTAAAAAATATGGAGGACTCCTACTTCTTTATCTTAAACTTATTATAAAGCTAAAGTAATCAAAACAGCATGGTATTGGCACAAGAACTCATATATAGACCAATGGAACCAAAATGAGAATTCAGGCATAAACCCTGACATCAATAGCAAACTTATTTTTGAAGAGAGTCCCAAGTCCTCTGTCAAATTGTGAAAAAATGTTCTCTACAACACATAGTTCTGGGAAAATTGAATGTCAAAATGCCAAAGAATGAAGGTCAACTCTCATATGATACCACATACAGAAATCATCTGGTATAGGTATGAAAGCTATAAAACTCCTAGAAGAAAGTGCCTATCACCCCACACAGAGGGGTTCCTGAGAGCTCCGGAGACACCCAGGTCCTATATAAGGGTGGATAGCCCCAGAGACTGATGCCTTATCAGTGGGTTCTATTTTGGAATCTGTGCTCCTGAGAGTGACAGAATTAGACACAAATAAGTCCTCCCTGCACATGGTTCACCAGTCCCTTCTATTCAAACCTATATGTGATGCTGGAGTTTTTAGGTATACTTCCAGAGACTGGAGCCTCCCACCTACCTATGTGCCAGGTGTGCATGAAATCTCAGTGGAGCTGCAACTCCTACCCTACAGCTCAATGGACTCATCCAAGTCACCTGGTGAGGAGACAACAATGGGCATTGGCCATCCCAGGGAATGGAGAGGGCCTGCATCTGCAGGCAGGATCATCCCACCCACCATATCCATGGGATATAAGCCCTCTCTCACTTGGAGGTGGAGTGGACATCACCATCCCAGTCCCCTCAGGATTCGGGGAAGAACTACGGACTAAAGTGGACTTGATGGTATTCTCTTGTTCACATATGGTGATTCTAGCAATGCAAGAAATTATAACAATGAGGTGGAGCCAGTGGCCACTTGACACTTTTGGGGTAGGGAGGGGATGAGCAGTTGAAATACAGGGGCTTCTTTGGGA
>JAKSZT010001672.1:90845-118511 GCA_026826555.1 Tolypeutes matacus
CATTTTTGTAAGCAAATACACATATATGCATATATATTTATATATCATTTTGCATATGTTTGTATGTATTGTGAGAATTTTGAATTTTACCCACAATAAAAAAAAAAAAAACTCCTAGAAGGAAACATAAAACATAAGTAATCAACTTTAATAACTTGTTTTAAGCAATTATTTGTCACTCAAAGAATGAACAACCCAAAGAAAATATAGATAAATGTGACTTCATAAAAAATAAATAATTTGATGAATCATTGGAAATTGTCATGAAATTATAAAAACAATCTACCAGAAAGCAGATGTGGCTGTGGCAAATGGGCTCTTGCCTGAAACATGGGAGTGTTGGATTTGGTTCCTGGTGCCACCTGGAGAAGACATGTAAGACAGCAAGCTGACATGGCAAGATGGCACAGTGAGATGATGCAACCAAGGAACACATTGAAGAAACACAATGAGAGACTCAGCAAACAGGGAACCGAGGTGGCTCAAGCAATTGGGCATCTCCCTCCTGTGGAAGGTCCCAGGTTCGGTTCCTGATGCCTCCCAAAAAAGAGAAGACCAGCACACAACAAAAAGACACAAGGAATGCAAACAACAGGGTGGTGGGGAGGAATAAATAAAGTAAATCTTTAAAAAAATTTTGCAGAATGCAAGAAAATCTTTGGAAATTACAATATTGTATAAGGATTTACTATATAGAAAATGTAAGGAAATACTACAAGCCAACCACGACAAGGCAAAGAATCCAATTAAATTATTGGCTAAAAGACTTAAATAGACATTTCTCCAAAGAAGAAATGCAAATGGACAAAAACACATGAAAAAATGATCAACATCTTTAGTCATTATGGAAATTAAAATCAAAACGCCCTTGACATACCATTTCACACACACAAGAATGGCTACTATTAATAAAATGGAAAATTACAAATGTTGTAGAAGATGTTGAGAAATTTGAAAACTCATTCATTGTTAATGGGGTTAATTTAATATGGTGCAGCACATTTTTTTCAGTTTCAAAGAAAGTTAAATTTAGAATTACCATATGAACTGGCAGTCCAACTTCTAGCTATATACCCAAAAGTACTTAAAAGTGTCTCAAAGAGATGTCTGAACATCAGTGATTATACTGGCATTATTAAGACTTTCAAATGATGGAGGAAACCCAAGTGTCCATCTACTGGTGAATGGTTATATATGTGGTATATACATACAATGAAATAGTATTCAGTCATGGAAAGGAATGAAATTCTGATATGTGCAGTAACATGGGTGAACCTTGAAGAAATGTGGTGTGAACTAAACCAGACCCAAAAATACAAATATTTTATGATCTCACTGATATATTATAATTAGAATAAACAAATTAATAGTGCTAGAAATAAGACTATATGTTAATAGGGGCTAGAGTGGAAGTATGGATTGGGGAATTAATGCTTAAATTATGCAGAGTTTCTATTTGTGGTGATGGGAAATATTTGGTAATGGATGATGGTGATGGTAGCATATTTTGAACATAATAGCAGAAATTAATTCTACATTTGAATATAGTCAAAAGAATATATATTTTACTAGAATAAAACCTGTGTTACTAAAAGGACTGTACAACACATATATTGCAACATATATTACAACACATATTACAACACATATATTACACATATATTACAAATCTAATATAAAACAGGAGGGATAAGTGATGGTACCACAATATTATTATTTCATTAACTTTAATAAATGCACTATACTAATGCAAGTTGTTAACAAAGGGGTGAGCTGTATAAGGTGTGTCAGTATTTTTCTTATGTTTTTGTGTCTGAATTTACAATTTCTCATAAAAAACCACTAAATTTCAAATAAAAGTATGAAATAAAGGAACAAAACATTATAATGTATTCAACAAAACATAAAACATGGCAATAATATAGAAATGTTGTGAAAGGGGATTTGGATTTAGAAGACTTCTCTGAGAAGATGTTGTTTTTGGGTTACACAAAGATAATAATAGTCATATAATACTGATGGAAGGAGTAATCCAGGAAGTGGGATGTAGGAGGGAGGAACAGCAATTGCCAGTATTTTAAAAAGAAATAGTCTTTTTTATGTTCCCCAAAGAGGAAGAGGTTTAAAATGCCTGGGAAAATACAAAGTAAGATGCAGAAGGTGAAAGATGCTTGGAGAGTAGAGTAGGGCAGATTCTGAAAGACTTGGTCAGAATCACAACAATTTCTCAAATATAAGGCTGTTAAGAGGATTAAATGAGAAGTTTGTTGTGAAGCACCTAGCAGGAAAAACAAAATCAATAAAAACCAAATAGCATGTCAGACAGGAGAGTAATCAAAATAAATAAATAAATAACAAACAAAAGATTCCCTAAAAGCTAGATCAATAAATTATAAAATGTAGTGAAAATAAGCAAGTTCCAAAAACCAAACCTCATATAACTCATAGAATTAAAGGTCTAATGAATGCATAATATCTGTTATGAAGCATTATCATGCTCTACAATGGATGTAAACAAGATGGATAAAAGTCTCAACATTACAAATATGAAGATTCTACTCAAAATCACTGAAAAGTTTAAAGCAATCTCAACATGAATTTGTTGACTGTATTGTTCTTTTAATATTCCTGCTTCTCATTGCTCTATGAACAATGAAATCCTCTAGGAAAATTTCTCTATGAAAAATAAAATGTCTCCAGACTAACAGAAAAACATCCAAGGAATGATCTAGTCCTCAACATCCAAATCTTCCCAAATGCAAATAGTGGGTAAAATCTAAATCATGCATGAAATCTCAGATAAAATGGAATCTGGATACATGGTTTACCAACTTTGACAGTGGAGATTTGTTATTGTCACATAAATTTAGGTTTTGCACTTAATCCCAGATTATCTTTTTTCTCTTTTAATAGATGTCCTTACTCATTTTCCATTTAGCAAATAATAAATATATTTCATTTCTTTTCTTATTTTTGCTATTATTCCTTTTAATTTTTAACTTCCTTTGTTTTACTTATTTCTTTATATTTCTGCTCAATTATATCTTATGCAGGTTTGTATTTGATAGCTAATAAATTTTAAGTTTTTGATTACTTTTATAATTCTAAAAATATTTTTAAGTGTCTACTTATTCAATTTGTATATATCTATTCACTATGTCTTAAGAAAAAGAAAATTAGTATATTTACACATTCTATCACCTTGCCTGTAATATACAGAATTTGTTATTTTTAGTTCTATTATTCATTGTAAAACCTTTTAGATAATTACTTTAATTATTTTAATATCATATCTGTGTACTTATACCTCCATTAACTTATAAATCAGTTTTAAAAAGTGAATGGGGTTAAACAATATGGTGGCATAGGCTGTGGCAGAGCACTTTTGTCCTCTAGAAGCAGCACAAAGACAGGAAGACTTGTTGGACATAGAGAAAGTGTTGCAGTACTAAGAGAACAGTGCATGATAGCCAGTAAGGATGCAGTGGGAAGTGGTGGGGCCACAGGGCAAGCCAGGGGGTACTTGACAGTTGAAGCAGTGTGGGTGGCCTGTGAGGAAGGCCTCACTGGTGTAGGCAGATTCAGGTAGACACAAGGGGAAACAGTGCTTGGATTCCAGAGGTCAGATGACCATGGTACAACATTCAGGAAGAAGGAGGACAGGAAGATTGAGAAAGGCCATTGTAGAGGAACTGGCTATTTGGAACTGGTCTGTCCAATTTTTGTGGGTCCTTGGTCTGTTTTTTACCATTTAAATACAGACAATTCTAAAGATTTAGAACAAGCTCAACCAAATGTCAAAGAAGATCCTTAAAACAAAGTCAAACAATCAAAAATGCATCAGTGAAGAAAAAGAAACTGACCAAAAGAATAAACTTTTCAATATAAATGAATGCCTAGAGAGAAGTAAAAGTAACAAGCCACACTAAATAACAGGAAGCTTTAACCCTGTGAAGGAACAGATTGAAAAAGCCTGAGGATATACAGAATTTAGACCAATTAATCAAAGATGTCCAGAAAAATTGGGTTGGGGGAGGACTGTATTTTATCAATTATTTTATTATTTAAAATTTCAGAAATCAATGTAATGTTTACCTCCATAAGGTGACTATCTTTTCTTAAGATTTACAAGGAATTCTCAAATTCTGCTTGTAGTTCCACATTTTCCCGTACCATACTTTAAAAAATATATGAGTACATTTTTTTATTGTATTCAGTTATATTTTAATATAATTTTAATTTAAATTGTGTTTGACATTATTTGGTGCTTTCCACATTTATCATTTTCTTTTTAAAAAATCTAGATCATTTGGAATTTAATAAAGTATATTTATGCATAACCAAATTCATTGAGTTATTTACATATTACAATCATGAACAATTTACCAATTGGAAATAGAATGTCTCATTCTCCATCTTGCTGTTCAGGAAATTAATGGGTTTGTCCACTAAACAAAGGTTAAATGAGCCAAAATCTATTTGATATTTTAAGTAATGCACCTGTTAGTGTCTATGTTAATTGAGCTTCCAGATATTGATCGGACTTATGTTATTTTACTGATCCAATTTTTTATTTTTTTATTTTTTAGCACAATGAGACTATGAATCCCAAAAAGTGGGTCATGACTTTTTAAGGATTTTTTTTAAATTTGAGAAGTTGTGAGTTAATAATATAATCATTCATATGCATACCATGTAGGATTCCTATAGATATCCCCCACTAACACCTTATACTGTTGTGACACATTTGCTACTGATGATGAAAGAACATTCTATATTTAGCTTCCGGCATAAATGCCAAACTCTTCTCCACAGAGGTGGCACCATTTTACATTCTCACCAACAGTAAAGGTGTTCTCATTTCTCCACATTCTTTCTAGCACTTGTAATTTTCTGCCTTTTGAATAATGGTCATTTAGTAAGGCATGAAATGATACCTCTTTGTACTTCTGGTCTTTTTACTAATAACTTGTGATGTTGAGCATCTTTTCATGTGCTTCTTAGCCACTTTTATCTCTCTTGAAAAAATTTATGCCAAGACTTTTGCCCATTTTTTTAATTGAGTTGTTTATCTTTTTATCATTGAGGGTAATGGTCTCTTTATAGACCAAGGAGATGAAACAATTATTGGATATGTGACTTCCAAACATTTTCTCCTAATGAGTAGGATACCTTTTCACCTTCTTAAAAGAAGTCATTGAAGAATAAAAATGTTTAATTTTGAAATGGTCCCATTTATCTATTTTTTATTTAATTGCTTGTGCTTCTTGTATAAGGTTTAAGAAACTACCGCCTACTACAAGATCTTGAAGATGTTTCCCTACATTTTCTTCTAGGTGTTTTTGATTCTAGCTTCTATATTTAGGTTTTTATCCATTTTGAGTTAATTTTTGTATAACGTGTGAGATAACAGTTCTCTTTCTTTTAGCTATATACATATGGTTTTGACAGCACCTTTTGTTGAAAATCTGAGTGGGTTTGATAGTCTTGTTAAAAATCACTTGATCTTAGATGTGAAGGTCTATTTCTACTTCTCAGTTTGATTCCACTGGTCAGTATGACTATCTTTATGCCCGTACCGTGCTATATTTTCCATTGTAGATAAGGAATGTGACTTAAGTTCAGGAAATGAAAGTCTTCTAACTTTAAAGACTTTTTTCTCTTTTTTTTTTTTTTTTTTTTTGCTTTTTAGTGCCACAAAGCTTTCAAAATAAATTTAATACTTGACTTTTCAATTTCTGCAAAAATGACTGTTGGTATTTTTATTGGGATTACATTGAATATGTACATCAGTTTACGTATAATAGACATCTTAATGATATTTAGTCTTCCAATTCATGAATATGGAATGTCCTTCCATTAATTTAGATCTTCTTTGGATTATTTTAGGAATTTTTTGTAGTTTTCTGGATACAGGTCCTTTATGACCTTGGTTAAGTTTATTCCCAAACATTTGATTGTTTTAATTGCTATTATAAATATATTTATTTCTGACTTACTGCTCAGATTGCTCATTATTACTGTTTAAAAATGCTACTGATTTATGTGTATTAATCTTGTATCTCACCATTTTGCTGAACTCAACTATTAGTTCTTAAAGCTTTCTTTCAGATTATTGGGGATTTTCTAGGTATAGAATCAAGCCATCTATGAATAATGAAGGTTTTAGTTCTTCATTTTCTATTTGGGTGAATTTATTTCTTTTTTTTTGATGACTTGCTCTAACTAGAACATCTTGCACAATATTGAATAGCAATGTTGACTGTCAGCAACTTTGTCTTGTTCCCAGTCTAATTGTGAAAGCTTGCCTTCTTTCAACACTGAGTACAATGTTAGCTGTGGGTTTTTCATATATGCATTATAACATGTTAAGAAAGTTACTTGTATTCCTATCTTTCAGAATGTTTTAATAAAGAAAAGGTGTTGTATCTTTCAAATGCCTTTTCTGCCTTGAGATGATCATGAGATTTTTCTTCTATAATTTACTAATGTGGTGGAGTATACAAATTCATTTTCTTTTTTTGAGCAACCCTGGGATAAAACCTCCTTGGGTTTTACTTGGGATAAAACCTACTTGATTGTGCATATAATTCTTTTAATGTGACTTTAGATTAAATTAGCAAGTACTTTGTTGAAGATTCTGGCATCTATTTTCGTTAGAGAAATTGGTCTGTAATTTTCCTTTTCATAGTAACTTTGGTTTAGGTAGCAGTGTGATGTTGGCTTCATAGAATGACTTTGGTAGATTCTTTCATGCTCAATTTTTGGAAGAGTTTGAGGAGTATTGGTATTAATTTGTCTGTGAAGCTATGTGGTAAAGGACTTTTTATTTTTGGCATTATCCATTTATTTATTTTTATTTATTTTTTATAACTGTGGGTAAAAATCAAATTTTTCACAATACAAACCAATATTTGTAAAATGATATATAAATATATATGCATATATGTGCATTTGCTTACATAAAAGTTATATATTTTTTTACATATTTTAAAGATGCTTAGATTACATAAATGTTACACAAAAATTACAGGGATTCCTGTGTTCCCCACCTCCCATACCTCCCATAACATCCCACATAAACATCTTTCATTAGTGTGGCACATCACCTGCAATGGCTATACATATCCTGGGGCTTTGCCACTAAGCATGGACCATAGTTCACATTGTAGACCTCGCTTTCACCCACACAGTTCTGCGTAGTATATGCTGATGTAAAATGGCCTGTATCTGTCATTGTAATGTCATTCAGGAAAATTCCCAAGTCCTGAGAATGCCCCTGTATTACAACTGCTTTTCCCTTCCCTGCCCCAGGAGCATCTAGTGGCCACTGGCTCCACCTAAATGTTATAATTTCTTCCATTGCTTTAATCACAATACGTCAACAACAGAATACCATTAAGTCCACTCTAGTCCATAACTCTTCCCCCAATGCTGAGGAGCCTGGGATGGTGATGTCCACTCAACCTCCAAGTGAGAGTGGGCTTATATCCTATGCATATGGTGGATGGGATTATCCTGCCTGCAGCTGCAGGCTCTCTCCATTCCCTGGGATGGCCATTGTCCATCATTGTCTCCTCACCAGGTGACTTGGTTGAGTCCATTGAGCTGTAGATTAGGAGTTGCAGCTCCACCGAGATTGCAGGCACAGCTGGCACATAGGCAGGCCAGAGGCTCCAGTCTCTGGAAGTACACCTACAAACTCCAGCCTCACATATAGGTTTGAATAGAAGGGACTGATAGACCGTGTGCAGGGAGGACTTATTTGAGTCCAACTCTGTCACTCTCAGGAGCACAGATTCCAAAGCAGAACCCACCGATAAGGCATCAATCTCTGGAGCTATCCCCCCATAAGGGAGATGCGGGTGTCTCCAGAGCCCTCAGGAGCCCCTTTGTTTGGGATGATATCTACTTTTGTGATCTATGAGATCCTACTGAGGTGTGCGTAAGTGTTAACTCTGGGATGATCTCCCGACTCACTTTGAAATCTCTTAGCCAAATGAACTCATTTGTCTTTACCTTTTCCCCCTTTTATTCAAGATCTTTTTCCAGTCATATTGCCAGGTGGCACTTGGTATTAATCCCTCATTGTCAGAGAGGCTCATCCCCGAGAGTCATGTTCCATGCTGGGGGTGAAGGTAATGCATTCATATACTGAGTTTGGCTTAGAGAAAGGCCTCACTTGAGAAACAATGAGGCACTCAGGTGGCAAACCTTAGGCACCCCATAACAGTAGGCTAAGTTTCAACTACAAGAGCAAAGATTCGTAAATCTACTCATCAATAAAAGGAACCCATCAGTGGACTCTCCTCCTTTGCCAGACACTGGCCCTGCATCCGAGGGACTGTTTATGCTCCCTTGGAGAATGTGGCAGAGCTCTCCAGGCTGGGAACACAGTATTCCTTCATTTATTGAGTGATTGTCTACCCACCGTGACCATGCCCCATTCCTTGATCATTTGAACAATTTTATATATCTTTCATGTATATTCAGATGAACTTACTCCCATGAATCCCCCACTCCAGGCACACCCTACCAATGATACTCTGCAGCCCCCATTGTAACCCTTCTGTGTTCTAAACCTTCCTTGAAAGATGAAGCCCATATAATAACCAAATGCAATTAATAGAAAAATGAAATAATAATGATAAGCTTAAATGAAAGAGATAAAATACATGGAAATTCAGGATAAAAAACTAAAAGTAAAATATAATTAACGGATTGGGACATTCAAAAAATGGGAAAAAAAAAACAAAAAAAAATTTTAATTATTATTATCCCCCCCCCCTTTTTTTATTGTGGGTATAAATCAAAATTTTCACAATACAAACCAATATTTGTAAAATGATATATAGGTATAGATGCATATATGTGCATTTGATTACATAAATATTACTTTTTAAATATATGTATATATTAAAAGGTGCTTATATTACATAAATATTACACAAAAATTACAGGGATTCCCATGATCTCCAACCCCCATGCCTCCCATAACATCTCACATAAAGATCTTTCATTAGTGTGGCACATCACTATCACTGCATTATCGGGTGTCCAGTCTGTACCATGGCACCTTCCCCCTCTCATTCCCCAGTGTCTTCCAAATTTTCATTTAATTTTCAAAGAAGTTTTAGGCCACAGCAAAGTCACACACAGAATACTAGAGACTCTCATATACCCAACAACCTTCCCCTTTCCTCACCCCATACTAAAAACTTTTTTGTGTTTGTGTGGATGGTAGCATTGTTATAACTGTTATAAAGATAGTGAAAAATAGCTAATAAACACTGTCAATGGTTTACAGTATAGTTTACAATTTAGACGGTATAGTTTAATAATTTTTGATAATATTTACCATGTCCTGTGTCCATCACTGTAAGGTAATGAAAAACATTTCCCATGACCACTAAATACCCAATGTTTGATTTTTTCTGTTCCTTCCTCCCCATCCCCGTGGGGCACAAGACACTCCCTTGTCTTGACCCATTGGATGACAAGATTCATAGTTACATGCCCTGGGTATTCTAACATGCCCTTCCTAATCTATGCACCTTTCAACCCTGCACCACCAAACACATTAATATCACTACCCATCTGTCCTATCCTTCAATTTGCAAAATACTCTATCACTTTACCATAGATTATGTCCATATGGGTGATCGCTCAAAACCTACTCTTCTCTTTCTCTCCCTTGTTAACCTATCTTTCAGACCATGGTTCTCAAGACTACTCACTTTCATCAATTCAAATCAGTTAGGTCATTTACTATTCATCCTTCAATGTCCGGCTAGCTTCACTCAACATAAGGTCTTCAAGATTCATCCATGTTATTCTGTGTGTTAGCACTTTATTACTTCTTACAGCTGAGTAATATTCCATTGTATGAATGTACCACATTTTGTTTATCCATTCATCTGTTGATGGGCACTAGGTCTGATTCCAACTTTTGGCAATTGTGAACAATGCTGCTTTGAACATTGGTGTGCATTTATTTGTTTGTGTCTTTGCTTTCAATTCTTCTGGGTGTATACCCAGCAGTGGAATCACTGGATCATATGGAAAACCTATTGTTAGTTTTCTGAGGAACCACCAAACTGTCTTCCACAGTGACTGGATCATTCCAAAATCCCACCAGCAGTGGATGAAGGTTCCTATTCGTCCCCATCCTCTCCAACACATATAGTCTGCTGTTTTTTTAATAGCTGCCATTCTGATGGGTGTAAGATGGTATCTCATTGTAGGTTTGATTTTCATTTCCCTAATAGCTAGCGATGTTGAACATTTTTTCATGTGTTTTTTAGCCATTAGTATTTCTTCTTTGGAGAAGTGTCTTTTCAGGTCACTTCACCCTTTTTTAAATGAGTTGTTTGTGTTTTTATTTTCAAGGTGTTGGATTTATTTATATATGCAGGATATTAGGCTCCTATCATATATATGGTTGCCAAATATTTTCTCCCATTGGGTAGGCTGCCTTTTTATTTTCATAATAACTTCATTTGAGGTGCAGAAATTTTTAATTTTGAGGAGATGACATTTATCTACATTTTCTCTTGCTGCTCATGCTTTGGGTGTGAAGTTCATGAAAACATTTCCTATTACAAGGTCCTGTAGATGCTTCCCTACCTTATCTTCCAAGGTCTTTATGGCTTTGGCTCTTATATTTAGATCTTTGATCCATTTTGAGTTGATTTTTGTATAAGGTGTGAGATGGTATTCTGCTGTCATTTTTTTAGATATAGAAATCCAGTTCTCCAAGCACCACTTATTAAAGAGGCCATTCTCTCCCAACTGAGTGGGTTTGGTGGCACTGTCGAATATCAGATGACTCTATATGCAAGGATCTATATCAGAACTCTCAATTCAGTTCCATTGGTCAGTATGTCTATCCTTGTGCCAATATCATGCAGTCTTGATCACTGTAGCTTGGTTGTATGTTTTAAAGTCAGGTAATGTGATACCACCAACATCATTTTTCTTTTTCAATATGTCTTTGGCAATTCAGGGACTCTTACCTTTCCAAATATATTTTGTAGTTAGTTTTTCTAGTTCCTTAAAAAATACAGTGTTGATTTTTATTGGGATTGCATTAAATCTGTAGATTAGTTTGGGTAGGATAGACATCTTGATGAAGTTTAGTCTTCCTGTCCATGAACAGGGAATATTCTTCCATTTATTTAAGTCTTTTTTTATTTCCTTTAACAGTTTTGTGTAGTATTCTGTATAAAACTACTTTACATCTTTAGTTAAATTTATACCTAGGTTTTTGATTCTTCTAGTTACTATTGTAAATGGTATTTTTTTTTATTTCCTCAACAGATTGCTCATTATTGGTGTAAAGAAATGCTACTGATTTTTGAGCATTGGTCTTATAGCCTGCTACATTATTGAACTCCTTTATAAGTTCTAGTAGCTTTGTTGTAGATTTCTCAGGGCTTTCTATGTATGGGATCATGTCGTCTGCAAATAATGAAATTTTTACTTCTTCTTTTCCAATCTGTATGACTTTTATATTCTTTTCTTTCCTCAGTGTTTGAGCAAGGACTTCTAAGACAATGTTTAATAGGAGTGATGATAGTGGGCATCCTTGTCTTGTTCCCAATCTCAGAGGGAAGGCTTTTAGGATTTCACCATTGAAGATGATGTTAGCTTTGTGTTTTGCATATATACCCTTTATCATATTCAGAAAGTTTCCTTCTATTCCTATATTTTGCAGTGTTTTTATCAGGAAAGAGTGTTGTATTTTGTCTACTGCTTTTATGGATCTACAGAGATGATCATGTGATTTTTTTTCTCTCAGTCTTTTTATGTGGTGTATTACATTGATTGATTTTCTTATAATGAACCATCCTTGTATATCTGGGATGAAACCCACTTGGTCATGGTGTATAATCCTTTTGATATGTTGTTGAATGTGATTAGCAAGTATTTTGTTGAGGATTTTAACATCTAGGTTCATTAGAGAAATTGGTCTGTAATTTTCCTTTCTTGTTGTATCTTTGTTTGGTTTTGGTATTAGGGTAATGTTGGCATCGTAGAATGAGTTAGGCAATATTCCTTCTACTTCTATTTTTTGGAAGACCTTAAGCAGAACTGGTGTTAGCTCTTTCCAGAATGTTTGGTAGAATTCAGCTGTGAAGCCATCTGGTCCTGGGCTCTTCTTAGTTGGGAGGTTTTTGATGACTGAGTCTTTCTCTTTACTTGTAATTGGACTGTTGAGTTCATCAATTTCTTCTTTCATCAATGTAGGCTGTTTGTGAGTTTCTAGAAATTTGTCCATTTCCTCTAAATTGTCATTCTTGTTGGCATATAATATTTCAAAGTATTCTCTTATGATACTCTTTATTTCTGTGGGATCAGTGGTGATATCCTCTTGCTCATTCCTTATTTTGTGTATTTGCATCTGTTCTCTCTTTTTTTTTCTTAGTCTGGCTAAGGGTCTGTCAATTTTATTGATCTTCTTGAAGAACCAGCTTTTGGTTTTGTTTATTGTTTCTAGTGCTTTCTTACTCTCTATTTCATTTAGTTCTGTTCTAATCATTGTTATTTCCTTCTTTCTACTTCCTTTTGGTTTAGTTTGTTATTGTTCTTTTCAATTCCTCCAAGCGTGCAGTTATGTCTTCAATTTTAGCTCCTTCTTCTTTTTTAATTTATGTATTTATGGCTATGAACTTCCCTCTCATGACAGCTTTCACTGTATCCCATAGGTTTTGATATGTTGTGTTGTAGTTTTCATTAGTTTCAAAGTAGTTACTGATTTCTTTTGAGATTTCTTCCTTGACCCACTGTTTGTCTAAGAGTGTGTTCTTTAACTTCCATATATTTGTGCCTAATTAGTTTCTCTGGCCCTTAGTGATTCCCAATTTCATTCCATTGTGTCAGAGAAATTACTTTATATAATCTCCATCTTTCTGAATTCATTAAGAGTTGTTCTGTGGCCTAGTATGTGGTCTATCTTGGAGTATGATCCATGTGCACTCAAGAAAAATGTAAATTCTGCTATATTTGGGTGTAATGTTCTGTATATGTCTATCAAGCCTAGGTCCTCTAATGTATTGTTCAGAGTCTTTGTTTCTTTATTGATTCTCTGTCTAGACATTCTGTGTAATGATGATAATGGTGTATTAACATCTCCCACTATAATTGTAGAGTCATTTATTTCTCCACTTAGGTTTTCCAGAGTTTGCCTCATGTATTTTGAGGCACCCTGATTAGGGGCATAAATGTTTATGATTGTTCTCTCTTCTTGAGAGATTACCACTTTTACTAATATATAGTGCCCATCTTTGTCTCTTACAATAGTTTTGCATTTAAAGTCTTATTTGTCTGATATTAGAATAGCTACTCCTGCCCTTTTTTGGCCATTGTTTGCTTGTAAAATTATTTTCCAGCCATTCACTTTCAGCCTCCTTGATTCCCTGGGTCGAAGGTGGGTTTCTCTTAGACAGCATATAGATGGATCATATTTCCTTATTCATTCTGCCTATCTGTGTGTCTTGAGTAGTGAATTTAATCCATGAACATTCACTGTTATTACTCTCAATGAATTTCTTACTTCAGCCATATTTTCTTTTGGTTAATGTATGTCATATGTTGTTTTGTTTCTGTTTTTGTCTTTTTAGTTGTTTTTAAACTCTCCAAATCTCTCTCCCTTTTTTTTTCCTTTCAACTTGTAGAACTTCCTTTAGTATTTCTTGATGTGCAGGTTTCTTATTGACATACTCTCTTAATTTCTGTTTATCTGTGAATATTTTGAACTCTCCATCATTTTTGAATGCCAATTTTGCTGGATAGAGATTTCATGGCTGGAAGTTTTTTCTTTTAGTACTTTGACTATGTCATACCACTGTCTTCTTGCCTCCATGGTTTCAGCTGAGAAATCAGCATTTAATCTTATTGTGCTTCCCTTGCATGTGATGGTTCTCTTTTCTCTTTCTGCCTTGAGTATTTTCTCTTTGTCTTGTGCACTGGACATTTTGACAAGTATATGTCTTGGAGTTGGCCTGGTGGGATTTATTCTGTTTGGAGTGCACTGTGCTTCCTGGATCTGCTCATCCATCTCTCTCAATAGGGTTGGGAAATTTTCAGCCATTATTTCCTTCAACACTCCTACTCTTCCCTTTCCCTTCTCTTCTCCTTCTGGCATGACCATAACACGTATATTTGTGCATTTTGTATTGTCAGTTAAGTCCCTGAGTCTCTGCTGGATTTTTTCCATCTTTTTGTCTATCTGTTCTACTATCTGTTTGATTTCAGTTGTATTGTCTTCCACATAGCTAATTCTTTCTTCTGCCTTTTCAAATATGCTGCTAACTGAATCCAGCATCTTTTTGATTTCTTGGATTGTGCCATTGATCACCATCATATCTGTTATCTTTTTCTGCATGTTTATAATTTCTTCAGTATGTTCTCCCAGTGTTTTCTTTATATCCTTAAGCTCTTCCTTCACTTCATTAAGTTAGTCCATGATATTTGTTTGGAAAGCTTTGAATAATTGTTCTATGTTCTTCATCTCTTCTTGGTTTTAATTTCTTTATTGGACTAGTCCATGTCTTCCTGTTTCTCAGTGTGGTTTTTAATTTTTTATTGCCCTCTATCCATCATTTTATCTTGATGGGTTTATTCAGCTGATTAGCTTCTCTCTCTGCTCTAGAGTTTTATTTACCTGGTAGTTCTGTGTGTGTGTTAAGTTTTTTTTTTTTTTTTTTTAACACTTTTTCTTCTTATTTTATTTCCTTGCTTCTTTCTATTTTACCATGAAGGCTAATGTTTAGGGCTAGAGGAATCAAAAGATGTGAGAAAGAAAGAAGGATAATAGTAATATTGATAAAAGTTAGAAGTGGGGCTAAATAAGACTTAGTGAAATGAATATTTAACTCATGCATGTAGTGTAAAATAATAGGAAAAAGAGTGGAGTACCTATAATGGACTTGGATAGAAGAATATATATATAAATATTTAGAAGACTAGATTGATGAGGAGGGAGAGAGAGTGAAGAAAGGGCTTAAAGTAAAAAGTAATATTAATAATAAAAAAAAGAATAAAACAGAATAGATAGAATTGAAATTGATACCCTTAAGTTGTGGGATAATGAAGAAAAGTGGTGTGTAAGAACTTCAACAGAAAGCAGAAGGCAGAAAGATGATGGTAAGGGAAGAGATAGCTTGGGAGGCAAAATCAATTAAGACAGAGAATGGGAAATCACTGAAGAAGAAGCACATCAAAGAAGAGACAAGCTAGTAGCACCTAAGTAAAAAAAAGGAAAAAAAAAAAAAAACAAGGAAAAAAGAAGGAGGCGACAGGAAAAAGGAAAGAAAAGCAAGAGACAACAAATAAACTGAGAAAAACCAAACAACCACACAAGCAAGCAGTCTAACAAAGCTAAGGAAGAACAGTGTTCCTTCTAGGGTCCTTGTGGAATCTCTCAGCCTGCTTGTGTTTATCAATCAATTTCCCTGCAGGGTTCTATCTGCAGATTTTGTAGCAGATTTTAGCTATTAAACTAAATTAAAATGAAGAATTCATTTTTTAATGTGACTGTCTTTTTTTTTTTTTTGGTGAAATAAGAGACCCAAAAGAAGTCCTCTTCTAGACCACCCCCTTCACAAAGGGGACCCTAAATAGGCTCTTGGAAACTAATGAATCACTTCACACTTCCAGGCCTCCTAGGGGTGCTGAAGCTCTGATGCTTGTCAGTGCAGAGTGATAAAATTGTCTGACTCCACCCTCTCTGGAGCCAAGCCTCAGTGTCACCTGCCTGGTGGGTAAATCAGGCTTACTCAGTAGATTTGCTTCTCTCCACAGCCTGGCACTTCTTCAACCTGGGTTATCTGCTCCCCACAGCTATAAGGGGGTTCAGGCTGCCCAATCCACCAAAGGTAAATCCCTCTCTACCTTCTGTTAGAACCTTCCCACTCTCAGAAAATGCTCCCTCACACTGGGAGTGGGAGTCACCAGTGCAGGAGTCGTAGCACAAACCAGCCTTTTTCCCTTAGGGTTGGGCTCAGCCATCTGTGTTAGCCACCACAGGCAGGCTTAAAACTCATGAATCTCTACCAATCAGTCCATGTTGTCGATCTGCCTGCAGATAGATATCCCAAGCTTTTCGCTACATGCACCCACAGCACAGCCCCCCAGGCAGGACACCATCCACAATCAGCCATCCTCAGAGACCTAGTCAGTGAGTGCCCTCCTAAACCGATGCCAACTTTTCTTTCTCCATTTATTTATTTATTTTTTTAACTTTATTTTGTACATTTAATAATTGAAAACATAAGCAATTAAAAACTAAAAAGTAAACACAGATGAATAAATATATACATTTTTCAATTAAATGTAATGGATACATGTAAATATTTTTGTTGTTTTGTTTTTTTGTTGTTGTTTTTTTTTGTGTGTGAATCAAACAATATATTACATAATATATTTGGTTCATAGTAATGCATTCACACAGTATTTCTTCTTTTGGGTCTGGCTTGCTTCACTCAACATAATATCCTCCAGGTTCCTCCATGTTGCCATATGTTTTATGACTTCATTTCTTCTTACAGTTGCATAATATTCCATTGTGTGAATAGAACACAGTTTGTTTATCCACTCATCCATTGATGGACACCTGGGTTGTTTCCAACTTTTGGCAAAGGTGAATAATGTGGCTATGAACATTGGTGTGCAGATGTCTGTTCGTGTCACTGCTTTCAGTTCTTCTGGGCATATACCCAGTAGTGGTATTGCAGGGTCACGTGGCAAGTCTATATTCAACTTCTTTAGGAACTGCCAAACAGTCCTCCATAGTGGTTGTACCATCCTGAATTCCCACCAACAGTGAAGAAGTGTTCCTATCTCTCTGCATCCTCTCCAACACTTGTAGTTCGCGGTCTTTTTAATAGTGGCCATTCTGATAGGTGTGAAATGATATCTCATTATAGCTTTGATTTGCATTTCCCTAATCATAAGTGATGTTGAGCATTTCTTCATGTGTTTTTTTGCCATTTGTATTACTTCTTCAGAGAAATGTCTATTCAAGTCTTTGGCACATTTTTTAATTGGGTAATTTCTCTTTTTATTGTTGTGTTGTAACATCTCTTTATATATCCTAGATATTAAACCCTTATCAGATATGTGATTTCCAAATATTTTTTCCCATTGAGTTGGCTGCCTTTTCACCCTTCTGACAAATTCCTGTGAAGTGCAAAAGTGTTTAATTTTGAGGAGGTACCATTTATCTAATTTTTCTTTTGTTGCACGTGCTTTGGGTTTAAGGTCCAAGAAACCACCACCTACTACAAGTCTTGAAGGTGTTTCCCTACCTTTTCTTCCAGTAGTTTTATGGTCCTGGGTTTTATATTTAGATCTTTGATCCATTTTGAGTTGATTCTTGTATAGGGGGTGAGATAGGGGTCCTCTTTCATTCTTTTGGTTATAGATATCCAGTTCTCCCAACACCATTTGATGAAGAGACTGTTTTTTCCCATCAGCGTGGGCTTGGTAGGTTTGTAAAAAACCAGTTGACTGTATAGGTGAGGGTTTATTTCTGGATTTTCAATTCTATTCCACTGATTGATATGTCTATCTTTATGCCAGTACCATGCTGTTTTGACCACTGTAGCTTTGTAATATGTTTCAAAGGCAGGCAGCGAAATTCCTCCCACATTGCTCTTCTTTTTTAGAATACTTTTGGCTATTCGGGTGCACTTACCCTTCCAGATGAATTTGGTAATTGCCTTCTCTAATTCTGTAAAGTAAGTTGTTGGGATTTTGACTGGTATTGCATTGAATCTATAAATCAGTTTGGGCAAGATTGACATCTTCACGATATTTATTCTTCCAATCCATGAACACGGAATGTCTTTCCATTTGTTTAGGTCTTTTTAAATTTCTTTTAGCATTGTTTTGTAGTTTTCTGCATTTAGGTCCTGTACTTCCTTGGTTAAATTAACTTCTAGGTATTTGAGTCTTTTTGTTGCTATTGAAAATGGAATTTTCCTCCTGATTTCCTCCTCAGATTGTTCAGTACTAGTGTACAAAAACATTACTGATTTTTGCGTGTTGATCTTATATCCTGCCACTTTGCTGAACTCATTTATTAGTTCAAGTAGCTTTGTTGTGGATACTTCAGGATTTTCTAAATACAGGATCATGTCATCCACAAACAGTGAGAGTTTTACTTTGTCTTTTCATATTTGGACACCATTAATTTTTTTGTCTTGTCTAATTGCCCTAGCTAGAACTTCTAGTACAATGTTGAATAACAATGGTGACAGTGGGCATCCTTGTCTTGTTCCTGATCTTATGGGGAAAGCTTTCAAAATTTCCCCATTGAGTATGATATTTGCTGTGGGTTTTTCATATATGCCTTTTATCATATTGAGGAATTTTCCTTTTATTCCTATCTTTTGATGTATTTTTATCAAAAAAGGATGTTGGATTTTGTTGAATGCCTTTTCTGCATCTATTGAGATAATCATGTTTTTTTCCTTCAATTTGTTAATGTGGCATATTACATAGATTGATTTTCTTATGTTGAACCAGCCTTGCATACCAGGAATAAATTCCACTTGGTCGTGATGTATAAGTCTTTCGTTATGCTGTTGGATTCGATTTGCAAGTATTTCCTTGAGAATTTTTGCATCTATGTTCATGAGAGAGATTGGTCTGTAATTTTCTTTTCTTGTGGAATCTTTATCTGGCTTTGGTATTAGGGTGATTTTGGCTTCATAAAATGTGTTGGGTAATTTTCCGTCCTCTTCAATTTTTTGGAAGAGTTTAAAGAGGATTGGTGTTAATTCTTTTAGAAATGCTTGATAGAACTCACCTGTGAAGCCATCTGGTCCTGGACTTTTCTTTGCTGGGAGATTTTTGATGACGGATTCAATCTCAATTGTGATTGGTTTGTTAAGTTCTTGTATTTCTTGTTGTGTCAGTGTAGGTTGGTTATGAGTTTCTAGAAATTTGTCCATTTCATCCAGGTTGTCTAGTTTGTTAGCATACAGTTTCTCATAATATCCTCTTATGATTCTTTTTATTTCTGTGAGGTCATTTGTAATTTCCCCCCTTTCATTTCTGATTGTATTTATTTGCATCTTCTCTCTTTTTTTCTTTGTTAGTCTATCGAGGGGTTTGTCAATTTTATTGATCTCAAAGAACCAGCTTTTGGTTTTGTTGATTTTCTCTATTGCTTTTTTGTTCTCATTTTCATTTATTTCTGCTCTAATCTTTATTATTTCTTTCCTTCTTTTTTGCTTTGGGATTGGTTTGCTGTTCTTTTTCTAGTTTCTCAAGTTGTTCAGTTAAATCTTTGAGTTTAGCTCTTTCTTGTTTCTTAATATAGGCATTTAGGGCTATAAATTTCCCTCTCAAGACTGCCTTTGCTGTATCCCATAAGTTTTGATATGTTGTGTTCTCATTTTCCTTTGTCTCAATATATTTACTGTTTTCACTTGCAATTTTTTCTTTGACCCACTGAATATTTAGGAGTGTGTTGTTCAGTCTCCACACATTTGCAAATTTCCTTTTTTCCTGTCTGTTTTTGATTTCTAGTTTCATTCCATTATGATCTGAGAAGGTGCTTTGTATAATTTCAATCTTTTTATATTTATTGAGAGCTGTATTGTGACCTAACATGTGGTCTATCCTGGAGAAAGATCCATGGGCACTTGGGAAGAATGTCTAACCCGCTGAGTTTGGATGTAGTGTTCTGTATATGTCTGTTAGGTTTAACTTGTTTATCATATTGTTCAAGTTCTCTGTTTCCTTGTTGATCTTCTGTCTAGTTGTTCTATCTAATGATATGAGAGAGGTGTTGAAGTCCCCGACGATTATTGTAGAAATGTCTATTTCTCCCTTCAGTTTTACCAGAGTTTGTCTCATATATTTTGGGGCACCCTGGTTAGGTGCATAGATATTTATGACTGTTATATCTTTCTGGCTGATCGTCCCTTTTATTAATATATAATGGCCTTCCACATCTCTTATCACTTTTTTGCATTTGAAGTCTGTTTTGTCTGATATTAGTATAGCTACCGCTGCTCTTTTCTGTTTACTATTCACATGGAGTATCTTTTCCCAAC
Source organism: Tolypeutes matacus (assembly GCA_026826555.1). Lineage (NCBI taxonomy): Eukaryota > Metazoa > Chordata > Mammalia > Cingulata > Chlamyphoridae > Tolypeutes > Tolypeutes matacus. The sequence goes on from JAKSZT010001672.1 coordinate 110,915, forward strand.
CTTTTACTTTCAGCTGGCTTGTATCCTTGTGTCTGAGGTGAGTTTCTTGTAAGCAGCATATGGATGGCTCATGTTTTTTTATCCATTCTGTCAGCCTGTATCTTTTGATTGGGGAATTTAATCCATTCACATTCAATGATATTACTGAAAATGCACTATTTATTTCCTCCATTTTATTCTTTGGTATTCATATGTCATCTTATTTTTGTCTTTCTTTTTACTCTTTTGGTTATCCTTTCTGCTTTTCTTTCTTCTATACTCTTCTCCAACCTCTCTCTCCTGTATTTTTCCCTCAGGTTCTAAGACTTCCTTTAATATTTCCTGCAAATGTGGATTCTTTTTTCCAAACTCTTTTAGTTTCTGTTTGTTTGTGAATACTTTTTATTCACCTTCATATTTGAAGGACAGTTTCTCTGGATAAAGAATTCTTGGCTAGCAATTTTTCTCTTTCAGTATCCTAATTGTATCATACCACTGTCTTCTTGCCTCCATGGTTTCTGAAGGGAAATCTTCACAAAGTCTTACTGGACGTCATTTTTACGTGATTGTTTGCTTCTCTCTTGCTGCTCTGAGAATTTTCTCTTTATCTTTTACATTTGACATTCTGAATAATATGTGTCTTGGCATATGTCTATTTGGATTTATTCTTATTGGGGTATGGTGTGCTTCTTGGACATCAAAGTTCATTTCTTTCATGAGAGTTGGGAAATTTTCAGCTATTATTTCCTCAAATACTCTTTCTGCTCCTTTTCTTTCTCTTCTCCTTCTGGAACTCCCATGACACGTATATTCTTGTGTTTTGTGTTGTCATTCAACTCTCTGAGCCCCTGCTCAATTTTTTCCATTCTTTTCTCTCTCTGTTCTTTTCTCTCTTCAATTTTAGCTGCTCTATATTCAGTATCACTTATTCTTTCTTTTATCATTTCGAGTCTGCTGTTGTATGCTTCAAATGTATTTTTTTACTTCACCTATTGTGTTTTTCATTCCCATGAACTCCGTTACTTTTCTGTTCATGATTTCAAATTCTTCTTTATGTTTGCGCAATGACTTCTTGTTGTCATTGATCTCTTTAACTGTATTCTCTTTTTTTTTTTTAATTTACTTTATTCATTTTAAACCCCCCCTTCCCCATTTGCTGTTTTTGTGTCCATTCGCTGGGCAATTAACTGTATTCTCTTTCATCTCATTAATTTGATTTTGGAAATGTGTGCTCATCTCACTGATTAGTTCTCTCAGATTCTACATCTCTTCTGGGACTTTGCTGTTTTCCTTTTCTTGGGCCATGTCTTCTATTTTCTTAGTATGGTCCGTAAATTTTTGCTGGTGCTTAGGCATCTGGTTAGTTGGTATTTACTTAGGTGCTCTATCTCTTTCTCTTTTATGGGTTTTAGTGGCAGGAGGCTGTGAGTTACCACCATTCTTTGATTTTTGACTCAACCTTGATTGTTAGGATTGTTCTGCTGGTTGCTCAAAACTGGGCACTGGACACAGTAATTGGTTGTAGAGTTGTTTCCTGGGGCCTTGGGTAGGGAGGCTATAGAGGCCAGGAAAAGCCTCTCTTACTTATTAATTTTCTTATGTGCACTTCCTTGGTCTACCAGGAGATGGCGCTTATTGGCAGCTCTCAATTCAATGCCTGGTCAGAGCATATTTGTGGTGACACTGACCAGATCAGTGTGATAGAGTTTCCTGTCTGGGGGCTAAGAGCCCTGTGATTCAAACTTTCTGAGACCATTCTCCAGACTTCTCTCATAGTGCCCCCCTTTTCCCAGCTAGGAAATATTTCCACTCCCTTCTGAATCCTCAACAATTAGTCCCTGTTAGTAGAAGAGGAGATTGGGAGGTTTGTATATCTTTAGCCCCTTGCAGGCTCCAAAGCAAACAATGGCGCAGCCCCACCCAGCTTGGAAGGGCTCTGGGGACAGGGCAGACCAAACCTGGGAGTCCAAAGCAGGATCAGCCCCAGGCTTTCTCTCACCTTTCCGGTGGTGTCCTCAACAATTAGTCCAGGCTAGAAGAGAGGTGGTTGCAAGGGCCGGATTTCTCCAGTCCTTTCTAGGCTCCCAGGGCAAACCTCCATGTGGAAGGGTCCGTGGGGCTCTGCAGCCCAAATTTCAGGTCAGAACCTGAGTCAGGTTCTGAGAGAGGCTGTATCCCTCTCTCTCCCCTTTCCGGGAGTGGCAGATCTCTGAAGCCCCCTTAGTATGTGGTCACAGGCCCAATGGCCCGAGAGTTCTGAAGAGTGTGGGGGAGGGTGCCGGCAGCAGCAGAAGCTGCTACTTGCAACTCATAGTTCTGTAGTCGTGGTTTCCCTCTTCTGTCCCTCTCTCCTCTGGGTAGTGTGCCGCCTTCACCTGCTGTCCTAAACCCTAGAAGATCTTCTTTGGGGCTGTTTCAGTTTGTCCTCTAGCTATTTTTCTGGAGAAGAGATTCCTGTGTCTTACTAGTCTGCTATCTTCCCGGAAGTCTCTCAATTTATTTTTAATCTGTTATATTTTCTTAAATTTCATTTTAAAGCTGATTTTTCAAGTCCTTAAGTATTTTTGGCTGTTTGTATTATTTTCTCTTAAAATAAATTTCTTTTTATTTCATTTCTCCCCTCTTTATTACCTGAAATTTCTTGGGTTTCTCTGTGTTTTTGTTTTATATTTACTCCTTTACACTTCACTTATATCATTCGAATTTTTTACAGAAATACCATATTTTATTTCAAAAAATATAACTTTTTATACTTTTTTGTGGATAGAATGTCACATTTCATTGTGGTTTTGCTAAATTTTATTGTCATCCTTCATTTTTCCCTTTACTTTGTTCTTGATGCTTTAGATTACATATACTTTACCATATAATTTATGCTTTAGATTACAATATTGTTTCATCAAAAATATAGGTGATTCCCATATACCCATCACCTCGTCCTTCTACACTTTCCCACATTAACAACATCTTTCATTAATGTGGTACATTTTTTACACTTGATGAACACATATTGAAGCATTTCTACTAGCCATAGACTGTAGTTTTCATAATAATTTACACTTTACATCATTCAATTTTATAGGTTTTGACAAAATATATTGTTCTGTCATGTAGAACAATTCCAATGTTTGATGAGAGATGTTTGCTAAACAGAAACATTTTATATTTTAAAGAAATGTATTTCCTTTGCTAGATTTAACAGTCTATTTTTTCCAAAACTTTGTTTTGAATTTTCTAAAGCCTTTTATGTATTTCCATGTATTGCACAGGTTTTCATCTTACACCATTTAATGAATGCTCTTTAGGCCAGAATATAATTTTTTTTTTTATTATTATGGGTAAAAATCAAAATTCTCACAATACATACAAACATTTGTAAAATGATATATAAATATATATGCATATATGTGTATTTGCTTACAAAAATGTTATTTGTATATATATATATATACATATATTTTAAGAGGTGCTTAGATTACCTAAAATATTACACGGAACCCACTGGGATTCCCATGTTGTCCACCTCCCACACCTCCCACCACATCCCACACAAACATCTCCCACAGTGTGGCCCACCAACCTCAATGAACTTACACATCCTGGAGCCTTGCCACCAACCATAGACCACAGTTCACACTGTAGACCACACTCTCTCCCACTCAGTTCTGAGTGTTGTGTGCTGATTTAAAATGGCCTACATCCATTGCCACAACAGTACTCAGGACAAACTCCAACTCCCAAAGAAGCCCCTGTATTTCAACTGCTCATCCCCTCCCTACCCAAAAACTGTCAAGTGGCCACTGGCTCCACCACATTGTTATAATTTCTTGCATTGCAAGAATCACCATATGTGAGCAAGAGAATACCATCAAGTCCACTCTAGTCCATAGTTCTTCCCCGAATCCAGAGGCGACTGGGATGGTGATGTCCACTCCAACTCCAAGTGAGAGAGGGCTTATATACCATGGATATTGTTAAGTATAATTGCTTGCCTCAGTAAAACCTTTGTTATTTCTGTATCCCATTTTATCCTTGAGCACCAAAACCTCACTATAAAATTCTCTTTTTTATTCAATTTTCAGTCTCCTCTTTATTTTTAAGTTTTATAATATTACATGATTTTTATTTCAGATTACAAAAGTTTTGCCTCAATTTTTCTGATTTTCTTTTGTTTCTAGCTCCAGTGACTCTCACAGGATTGGAAATACAGAAGATGCTCAAAAAACATGGGGAATGAATGAATAAACCAAATTTATTGGCATGTATAATCAATAAATCAAATGCTTAATTATATTACTTGGGAAACTACTTAAAAGTTTCAACTGAAAATCATAATAACTTAGTTAATTTATTGAAAATAGAAGATCTATTCTTTCATTTCCTATATTTACATTTTTGGCCTGGCAACTAATTACTTGCAAAGGTAAAAACTTGCAAAGACCCCCCAGGGATCTTCCAAGAAGCACAGTTCACTCTTTGCTCCTTATTCTCTTTCCCTCAATGGCAAAAAATTTGGATGTTCCTTTGTGGGACCCCCCTTAATGTGTACATAAACACATGCTTAAATGCATGGGACAGAACAAGCAGAGGAGACTGAGATGAGGCCATAAGTGCTGGACAGAGTGAGTGAGTGACAAGGAGAAGACGAGTTTTGGTTTGGCTCCACTCTGCCAAGCCAGGTAAGCTGCTTATATGTCAGCAAATAAAAATGGAATAGATTGGATTTTCATAAACTCTGAAGGCATACCATTTCCCTAGAATTGAATGGAATTTATATTAAATTAAATGGAAATTTATGAAGCAAGATATATTTTAAGAGGCACAAGATATCATTGTGGTCTGTTCTGCCTCAAAATCCTAGGCTGCAAATTAATTGTAGATTTTGCATTTTAAAAGCTTCACCCAAAACACTCTAATATTTTTATGACTCTTATATGAGAAATTTTATTGTACATATTTTATTTATCATGTCACATCAGTTACTTTAAAGAATCCATAATGTTTAAAGGCATGAAGGTGGATATTTTAGTGAGTTTTAAAATATATCCCTAGTATTTAATTTTCTTATGTATGTATATTTTCTATATTCATATAAAATATTTTCTATATTCATATAGATCAGACTTTAGGAAGCTATGACTTATTTAGAACTAAAATCTACATGTTAATCTGTTTATTAATTATGACTTAAAGAAATCGATGGAAGTGTCTAGTGTCATAATCTGCTGAAAACAACAATGAAAGAGAGAGATAGCGTAAGTGGGATCAGGACAATTTTTTACCATAACTAATAGAATGGAATGTGTGGTTCCAGCCTTGATTCTAGTAGGCCACTATGTGTTGGAAAATTTAACATAGCATTAGGAATAAATTTTAGATCCTGTCCAACACTAAAATAAAATAAATCAAACTGAGTAAAGATTTTGACATAGAAACTGAATTTTTTAAAAAATCAATGAAAGTAGGGTAAAATTTTATCTAAATTATAAGCATAGGCAATTACAAAAATATTGTGGAAAATAAAGTTTGAATAAAGGCAAAAGAAATTCTGAGGAGAAAAATTAGAAGCAAGCCATACTAAAAAAAAAATGTAAGTGGTATAATTTTGTGTGCCACATTTAAAAAAAAAGACTAAAAGTTAGTAATTTATAACAATCTGTTACAAATTAATTAGATAAATATAAAACATATCAATTAAAAAAAGAAATTTGACACCTGGAAAGATTTCGGTGAAGATGAATTAGCAGATGACCAGTAAATTCAAAATAATTCATTAATGATAAAAAGTGCAAGTTAAGTTCACAATGGTGTCCCTTTCATTTACTTGTTAAATTGCAGAGAAGATAAATAAATGCTTATCAGTGGTTTTAGAAATAAAGCAGAAAGAGGCTCCACATGCTGCATTCTGAGTTATATGGTTATGATAGCTCTTTGATAGATAGTAGACTGAATTTATAAATCAGAAAGGTACAGCATTTTTTCAATGAAAAATTAACTAACAGATATATATGTGAGCTTTTCACATAATTATTCATTTCAGTGTTGATTTAGATTAGCAAAAATATGGGAAGCCTACATTCAAAATAAGAGGAAAATTTTTATATAAGTTTTACTAAGGTGAAATATTACTTTAAATTATATTCAAAAGAGTGATCTTTCTGAAAGTATTTTAATACATAACAACGCATACATAATTATAATATTTAGGTAAATTTGGAGCTATATACAGCCTGATTTTAATTTTATATCATATATTTTATGTGTCATATATAGTATATACTATATCTACATTTATATGTGTGCTATTTATTAATCAAAACATATTGAAAATAAGCAACCAAATATTTACAGTTGAAATTATATTTGTTGATGAGATTACAGATGACATTTAATTTCTTCATTTTGTTTCATATATATCTTAAATTACCTATAGTGTTTATAAACACAATTTTAAAAAATTCAGTGTAATTTTAACCCCCAAATAACACATAATACCATAGCTTGATTTTATTTTTTCTGTGCATAAGGAAATCCTAAACCCTTGGTATTTGAAAAACAAAGTCACGGAATGACAACTTGCAAATTTTTCCTCACACTCCACAATTTAGTACAGTATTGCATTATGAGCATGAGTAAGTAAGTAAATGAAATAAATATGACTGTAGAAATGAAGAAAACTGAACCCGTTGTACAGGCTGATTGAGAAAGAATGAACATTGTATAATTAATTCAGGTTGCCTTGCAAAGAAAAAAAATGACTTCGCATCTGCTCTTCTTTGCAATTATAATAAACTCTTCATTTTCCTTTATAGAACACATCCTCTGAAATTGTTGATTTCTTATGATTTATTTACTGGATCTTTAATTTACTTGCTACTTCTGAATTCCAGGGTCTTTGAAATCTATAAAAAAAAGAATTTCAATTTTCATAGTGTATGCCTAGATCACAGCATAATTCATGACATTTAGAAGACATGGAATAAAAAAAAGAATGAAATTGCTATTGAATACCACCAAATAATGTTCTTCAAATTTTTGCCTAGTTTGGCTACTTTCATAATTTTCTTTTCAAAATCCATGAAACAAATTTCTTTTAACTATCAGTATAATTTGAACCTATCATTTTCTTTATTTCCTCTAGACTATTGACAATTCCCGAAGAAGAAAATTAATATTGTATGAAAATCTTCCCTGCAATCCAAATCTCCTAGGTTTTATTTAGCTAAAGCCTTTGTATCATATTTTCTTCCTTTTCATGAAACAAAGCATTAAATGATCCTAAAAGCCTTACCTCTGAGATTGGGAACAAGACAAGGATGCCCACTAAATTTAATGCAATTCCAATAAAAGTCAACACTATATTTTATAAGGAACTGGAAATACTAACCACAAAATATATTTGGAGAGGCAAGAGGCCCCAAATTGCCAAAGATATATTGTAAAAAGAAAAATGAAGTTGGAGGTATCACATTACCTGACTTTAAAACATATTACAAAGCTACAGTGATCAAAACTGCGTGGTATTGGCACAAGGATAGACCTACTGACCAATGGAACCGGATTGAGAGTTCTGATATAGATCCTCGCATATACAGTCATCTGATATTTGACAAGGCCA
>JAKSZT010001672.1:122360-155342 GCA_026826555.1 Tolypeutes matacus
TCTTCCAAAAAATAGAAGTAGAAGGAATACTACCTAACTCATTCTATGATGCCAACATTACCCTAATACCAAAACCAAATAAAGATACCACAAGAAAGGAAAATTACAGACCAATTTCTCTAATGAACCTAGATGCTAAAATCCTTAACAAAATACTTGCTAATCGCATTCAACAACATATCAAAAGGATTACACACCATGACCAAGTGGGTTTCATCCCAGGTATGCAAGGATGGTTCAATATAAGAAAATCAATCAATGTAATACACCACATAAACAAACTGAAAGAAAAAAATCACATGATCATCTCTATAGATGCAGAAAAAGCATTCGACAAAATACAGCACTCTTTCCTCATAAAAACACTACAAAAGATAGGAATAGATGGAAACTTTCTGAAAATGATAAAGGGTATATATGAAAAACCCAAAGCTAACATCATTTTCAACGGTGAAATCCTAAAAGCCTTCCCTCTGAGATCGGGAACAAGACAAGGATGCCCACTATCACCGCTCCTATTTAACATTGTCTTAGAAGTACTTGCACGAGCACTGAGACAAGAAAAGGACATAAAAGGCATCCAGATTGGAAAAGAAGAAGTAAAAATTTCATTATTTGCAGATGACATGATCCTATACATAGAAAGCCCTGAGAAATCGACAACAAGGCTTCTAGAACTTATAAAGGAGTTCAGTAATGTTGCAGGCTATAAGATCAATGCTCAAAAATCAGTAGCATTTCTATACACCAATAACCAGCAAACTGAGGAGGAAATCAGGAAAAAAATACCATTTACAATAGTAAACAAAAGAATCAAATACCTAGGAATAAATTTAACTAAAGATGTAAAGGACTTATATACAGAAAACCACACAACACTATTAAAGGAAATCAAAGAAGACTTAAATAAATGGAAAAATATTCCTTGCTCATGGATGGACAGACTAAACATCATCAAGATGTCTATCCTACCCAAACTAATCTACAGATTTAATGCAATCCCAATAAAAGTCAACACTATATTTTTTAAGGAACTGGAAAAACTAACCACAAAATATATTTGGAGAGGCAAGAGGCCCCGAATTGCCAAAGATATATTGAAAAAGAAAAATGAAGTTGGAGGTATCACATTACCTGACTTTAAAACATATTACAAAGCTACAGTGATCAAAACTGCGTGGTATTGGCACAAGGATAGACCTACTGACCAATGGAACCGGATTGAGAGTTCTGATATAGATCCTCGCATATACAGTCAACTGATATTTGACAAGGCCACGAAACCCACTCAGTTGTGAGAGAGTGGCCTCTTTAACAAGTGGTGCTTGGAGAACTGGATATCCATATCCAAAAGAATGAGAGAAGAATACCATCTCACACCTTATACAAAAATCAATTCAAGATAGATCAAAGATCTAAATATAAGAGCCAAAACCATAAAAACCTTGGAAGATAATATAGGGAAGCATCTACAGGACCTTGTAATAGGAAATGGTTTCATGAACTTCACAGCCAAAGCACGAACAGCAAGAGAAAAAATTGATAAATGGGATCTCCTCAAAATTAAAAACTTCTGCACCTCTAAGGATGTTATTAAGAAAATAAAAAGGCAACCTACCCAATGGGAAAAAATATTTGGAAACCATATATCAAATAGGAGCCTAATATCCTGCATATATAAAGAATTCTTCACCTCGAAAATAAAAGGACAAACAACCCATATAAAAAATGGGCGAGTGACCTGAAAAGACAATTCTCCAAGTAAGAAATACAAATGGCTAAAAAGCACATGAAAAATGCTCAACATCACTTGCTATCAGGGAAATGCAAATCAAAACTACAATGGGATACCATCTTACACCCATCAGAATGGCAGCTATTAAAAAAACAAGAGACACTAAATGTTGGAGAGGATGTGGAGGAATAGGAACCCTCATCCACTGCTGGTGGGACTGAGTTATGGTCCAGCCACTGTGGAGGACAGTTTGGCGGTTCCTCAGAAAACTAGCAATAGATCTTCCGTATGATCCAGCAATTCCACTGCTGGGTATATACCCAGAAGAACTGAAAACAAAAATACAAAGAGATATATGCACACCAATGTTCATAGCGACATTGTTCACTATTGCCAAAAGTTGGAATCAGCCCCGGTGCCCATCAACAGACGAATGGATAAGCAAAATGTGGTACATACATACAATGGAATATTACTCAGCTGTAAGAAGGAAAAAGTGTTAACACATGGAATAACATGGATAAATCTTGAAGACCGTATGTTGAGTGAAGCAAGCCAGGCACTGAAGGATGAACACTATATGACCTCACTGATCTGAACTGAGGAAAGTGAGCAGTCTCTGAGAACCATTGTCTGAAAGATAGGTTAACAAAGGAGAGTAAGCGTAGAGCAGGCTTTGAGCCATCACCCATATGGACATAATCTATGGTAAAGGGATAGAGTGTGGTTGCATGTTGGGGGATGGGGCAGATGAGTGGTGGTGTTCCTGGGTTTGGTGGTGCAGCACTGTGGGGTGGGTGGATTAGGAAGGGCTGGTTCAAGTCACCAGGGCATGTAACTGTGAATCTTGACATTCCATGGGTTGGGAGAGAGTTGTATCATGGGCCCTGGGGGGCTTGGGAGAAGGGTACAGTCAAGATCGAATGTGTTGTTTGGTGGTCATGGGGAAGGTTTTTCGTTACCTTACAGTAATGGACACAGGACATGGTAAATATCATCAAAATTATTAAACTGTATCATCTAAATTGTAAACTATACTGTAAATCACTGACAGTATAGTTGCTATATTTTGCTATCTGCATAACTGTTATAACAATGCTAACAACCAAAAAAATAAAGAAGGGGGAGATAATATGGGGTGGGGAGGGGGGTGGATTGTTATCTGGGAGTCTCCTGCACTCTGTGTGTGACTTTGCTGTGACCTAAAACTTCTTTGAAAATTAAATGAAAAATTGGGAGACAATGGGGATTGAGAGGAGGAAGGTGTCATGGCACACCAGACATCTTATAACACAGTGATAAAGGGAAGGAAAAAAAGGAAAAGAGAAAAGAGAAAGGAAAAAAAAAACGAATATATATATATATATATATATATATATATATATATATATATTTTAAAGGCATTTCCTTTGTTTTTATGACCATTTTTTGAATGTCCCAATCCACTAATTATATTTTATTTTGTTTTGTTCTTTGTTTGATTAATTGTTTTTTTTTTCCTTCTCTCTCTCTCTTTTTTTTTTCCCCCTGAGTTTCCTTGTATTTGTCTCTTGCATGTAAGCTTATCACACTTGTTTCTTTTTCCTAGTAAGTGTATTTGATTATTGTATGGTCTAAATGTTCATGGAGGATTTGGATCACAGAAGGGTTACAATGGGTACTGTGTGGGATTATTGGGGGGGTGTCTGGGGGGGTTTCGTGGGGATTGGTTCATCCGAATATACATGAAAGATATACAAAATCATTCAAAGGATCGGGGGATGGGGCATGGTCACAATGGGTGGATAATCACACAATAAATGAGGGAATTTGAATTCCTAGCCTGGAGAGCTCTGCCACAGTCTCCAAGGGAGCAGCAATAATCCTCTGAGTGTAGGGACAGTGCCTGTCAAAATAGGATGACCCACTGGTGTGTTTTTTTTATTGATGACTACCCTTGTGAGTCTTTGCTCTTGTAAATGAGACTTAGCCTGCAGTTGTGGGGTGCCTAAGGGTTGCCACCTGAGATCCTATTTGTTGCTCAAATGTGGCCTCTCTCTAAGCCAAACTCAGCATATGATTGCATTACCTTCACCCCAACGTGGGACATGACTCCCGGGGATGAGTCTCCCTGGCAATGAGGGATTAATACCAAGAGCCAACTGGCAACACAACTGGAAAAAGACCTTGAATAAAAGGGGGAAATGGTAAAGACAAATGAGTTCAATTGGCTAAGAGACTTCAAAGAGAGTCAGGAGGTCATCCCAGAGGTAACTCTTATGCACAACTCAGTAGGAGCTCATAGAACATCTAAGTGTCTATCACCCCACTCAGTGGGGTTCCTGAGAGCTCCGGAGACACCCTGGTCCTATATAAGGTGGGATAGCCCCAGAGACTGATGCCTTATCAGTGGGTTCTATTTTGGAATCTGTGCTCCTGAGAGTGACAGAATTAGACTCAAATAAGTCCTCCCTGCACATTATTCACCATTCCCTTCTATTCAAACCTATATGTGATGCTGGAGTTTTTGGGTATACTTCCAGAGACTGGAGCCTCCCGCCTGCCTATGTGCCAGGTGTGCATGAAATCTAGGTGGAGCTGCAACTCCTACCCTACAGCTCAATGGACTCATCCAAGTCACCTGGTGAGGAGACAACAATGGGCATTGGCCATCCCAGGGAATGGAGAGGGCCTGCATCTGCAGGCAGGATCATCCCACCCACCATATCCATGGGATATAAGCCCTCTCTCACTTGGAGTTGGAGTGGACATCACCATCCCAGTCACCTCTGGATTGGTTAAGAACTACGGACTAAAGTGGACTTGATGGTATTCTCTTGTTCACATATGGTGATTCTAACAATGCAAGAAATTATAACAATGAGGTGGAGCCAGTGGCCACTTGACATTTTTGGGGTAGGGAGGGGATGAGCAGTTGAAATACAGGGGCTTCTTTGGGAGTTGGAGTTTGTCCTGAGTACTGTTGTGGCAACGGATGTAGGCCATTTTAAATCAGCACACACCACTCAGAACTGAGTGGGAGTGAGTGTGGTCTACAGTGTGAACTGTGGTCTATGATTGGTGGCAAGGCTCCAGGATGTGTAAGTTCATTGAGGGTTGTGGGCCACACTGTGGGAGATGTTTGTGCGGGATGTGGTGGGAGGTGTGGGAGGTGAGGAACATGGGAATCCCAGTGGGTTCCGTGTAATATTTTGGGTAATCTAAGCACCTCTTAAAATATGTGTATATATATATATATATATATATATATAAATAACATTTTTTGTAAGCAAATACACATATATGCATATATATTTATATATCATTTTGCAAATGTTTGTATGTATTGTGAGAATTTTGATTTTTATCCATAATAAAAAAAAATAAAATAAAAAATAAAAAAGAAATTAAAAACAACAACAACAACAAAAAATGTATGGAAACAAGATGGCTTAATGTAAGGAACTAAAACTAATACCATTGATTTGAGACCCTTGTAAAATGTGAATATTTGAATTAATCCAGTTAAGTGCGAGGATACTGAGGTAACAACTGCAGATCATCATCACCTAAATGCACAATATGGGTTTATTTCTTGCACATACAACATTCTGTTTGTGCCTTTTGATTCTCTGAGGCAGGTGTCTTCTATATATAGTTTTGGCATTCCAAGCTTCTTTGTCCCATCAGACATCTCTATTTCCATATGTGTTCCCATGACAGAGAAATATAGATTGGAGTGCTGAGCCCTAACTAATACCTAAATGCTTCCTCCTGGAAGATAAACACTCTACTTCCTATCATGTGTCACTGGTCAAAGCAAGTCAGATGGACATTTCTAATTTTAAGTAGGCAGAATTTTGCAATCTTCTTATGTCTCCAATAGTGGAAAATAAATGGGTATCAGTGGATCTTTATCATATGGACATGGGTGTTTTAGACATAGGTGTAATGCCTAAAACATGGAAATGATGAAAGAAGGACTCAGCTGAATGTGTTCCAAGTAGATAGAAAGGGGCAGGTTATGTTTTTTTCATAAGGCTGAGGTACCAGTGGGAGTTATTTTTTCCAAATAGCTATTTACATGGGATGCTTTTGGAGACACCTAAGAAAACTTGGGGGAAGGAAAAATTGCAAGAAATACTGCTTGTTGGCCTGCTGGCTCTCCCATTCAAGGATCAGATATATGTTTCCCCTTTTATGCTTCTCTTCTTCTCATCCCTTTACTGTTCTCACTCTCCTTTTGTATGCCAAATATCCAGGAAATTATTTTCCCCTTTTTTATTATTTATTTCATTTCTTTCCATCTTTCATATGCTTACTTCTCCAATAATTTTTCAATTTCTGCCAGATCTGCTTAGCTGTGGTAATTAATACTTTTCACCCACAGAATCATCCTTCATCACATCCTGAGTCAGTCTTAATGACCATAAGAACAAAGGGTGAGAGCTGTCCATCATGTGGAGGTTTTATTATTGTTATTTTAGACACAGGTCCAGGGTGCAATACTCTCCAGGTAGCCATGTGCTCATTGACCCTAACGTTTTCTTACTGAAAGAATAAAGAAGTGAAAATCACCTCGGACAAGAAAAAAAATAAGCCCTGAATTATTCAAATGGGGAAACAGAAACAGATAAAACAGCTACAAAATTCAGAGGGGACAACATTTATGTAATCTAAAGCTTCTTTAAAAATAAAAAAATAAAAAAAAGTCAGAAGAAACCTAGCTTCTCCCAAAGTCTTACAGCAGCTGTGAAATGCCGTAAAGACCTCCTCCTTGTAGGACTACTGATTTCTTACTCATGATGCCCCAGATCCACTTTGCTATATCCATTCACTATGTATACCCAATTAATAAGCCACCCTCTGCTCATGACTGCACTTAACTCCTGGTTATACCTCATTTCTGCTATTCCCACCCCAGAAAAATCAACTAATCTAGAGATGTCCCCCACCTCATAACAATCTCTACAGAATCCTTCAGAAAGAATCCAAACCATACAAAATATTCTTCCTTCCTCTCACCTATTCAAAGTTATTCCATGGCTTCAGTGGAGTGTCCTGTTTCAATGGGTCAATAAATCTGATTTGGTCATTGTATAGGTTTCTTCCACGTGGATTTGACCAATGAAGTTATGACCTGATCACTACCACCCACATTGTGTTCCTTAAGTTAGAGTAAGCTGGTGTTTCTTTTCTGTTTGATAATCTGTGTTTTTATTAAGTGTGTATTAATGAATTGTACCAATTCAGCTTATCTTTGTCAACCTATTTCTTATGGTGATGGAACCAACCTCTTTGTAGAGTTTCTTCAGCTTTAATTGGCTGAAGACAGGAAATTACATGCCACAAATTTTGTATTGGTTAAAATCATTGGTGCCTGCTGAAGCCAAGTGGAATTTGGAAGTGTTCTCTTGACTCTATTGCATAGTGATAACTTCTTATTGCACACATTTATAATTTCAAGTCCTCACTATTTCAATGACCCAGACTTCTAACCATCATATTTCAAGGTCAGACTCATGAATTATGATATAAATGGACAACCTTTGTCTCTACACTTACTCTTTCTCTTTGTGTGACTCATGTTCATCAATAGTTTATTACATTAGACAACATGTATCCTTGAATATTTCTTTGATATTTCAGCAGTGGGTTTGGAGTTTCTTGTGTGTCCTCTTATAAACCTGATATGACTCCCACTGAATCCTGAATGCAGAGAGAAATTAAGACATTGGCTATTTCTTCTGTAACAATTGTAGCCAGTAGGAAGTGACTCATTTTTCACATGCTGAACAAAAATATTTACCTACCTCTAATTCTATATCAGGCAATACTATCTTTCAGGAATGGAAGAGAAATAAAGATATATTTAGATGAAGGGAAATGAAAATAAATTATTCCTATCACACTTACTCTTAAATATTGGCTAAAGGAATATCTTCAAACAGAAAAGAAATGATAAAAGAAGGAATTCTTTGCATCAGGAAGGAAAAACAACAAAGACAGAGATATGGGCATATCCTTTCCTTCATGGGTTTTATAAAGAATAGTTGATATTGAAAAAACACACAGAAAACAATGAATTGTAACACCATCTGCTATCCAGGACAATAATATTTAAAGTTTGGGAAAGTAAAGGAAACTAAATGGAAGTAAGGTTTCCACACTTCACTTGAAAGGTATGGGTAGACTATAATAATTCACATAGGTATATTGTAATACTCTACTTAGAGTATGTCTACTTAGACAAAACTATATAAAAAGATTAAAAATTCATTTAAAAAACTATAAAGAAATAAAAATTGAATTCTAAACTCTATTTAAGTATCCCATAGAAAGGCAATAAAAAGGAAACAGAAACAGATAGAAATTATCAAAGTGGATAAAAGCATGCTGTTTATAAAAAAAAAAACAACTCACTTCAAACTCAATGACAGGGTCAAGTTGAAAGTAAAAGGATGGAAAAAGTCATGTCATTCATTCATTATTTTTTTAAAAAACACAGAAGTGGGTAAATTATTACCTGTTAATATAAACTTCAGAGCAAATAAAACTAATGGAGACAAGTAAATTATATTATGATAAAGAATCAATGCACTAGGACAACATAAGTATCCTAAATATGTAAAAAGTTGATATTTATTTAATATTCTACCCAACAATCTCATAATGTATTTTTTTCCAAACACCCATGAACATTCACCAAGACAGATCAAGTCATTGGTCATAATACAAAAGTCAACAAATTTAAAATAATTGAACTCATACAGAGTATGTCCTATGACAATAATGGATTCAAACATGAAATGAATTAACAGAAAAACAACAGGAAAAATGTCTAAATGTGTGGAAAGTAAAAATATGCTTCTAAATATTTGAGGATCTAATAGGAAGTAGCAAAGAAAATACTGTGAATTCTCAATCCAGAATTGAAAACCCAACTAAACTATCATTTGAAAGTGAAAGTTACAATGCCTGAACATTTATCACTCACTATAAAGAAAGAAAAAAAAGTAAACGAAAGAAAACTCCTAAATGAAATACTTCAGGAGGCAGGAAATCAACCCTAAAGGAGTGGTATAGAAGAAGCAATTATTGTCAACAAAATTGGCATTTTGAATAAAGCTAGAAAGACAATAACTATGAGAATAAAAAATACAAATGAAATAACAAGAATAAGGGCAAAAACTAAAATTGGGTAAATTTCTGATTAGATATGGAAGCTTGAATGTGCATTGTTCCTTCTTCCTTTTGAATCTGCACTTAAATTATAACGAAGAGTTTGCTTTGTTTTCTTTTTAAAGCGCAAATACACATGGACAAAAACGTTGGGAGAACAAACATTAACAATAATGTTTTGGAAGCTAGAGAGTAGAAAGATAACTAGTATCTGACTTACTTGAACTAAAGCTGAAGACACCTAAGCTGTCAATTTGCAAAGTTCAGAATCAGGTTGAATGGTGCTGAAGAATACCTCCAAAAGCTTCAAATTGAAGTTACCAGATATCTCTAAACAGGTGAAACTGTTTAATAGGAGGTTTGGCTAAAACTCTGTATAGGTAGCTCTTAGTCCCCAGATCCTCTCACACATCTAGGCAACTGCTTCTCCTATTCTAGGCAAAACACTAGAAGATTACTTTAAGGAGACATTGAACCCAAGAGAGCCACTGAACTTGGGAACATTAGGCTAGAAGTGGAGTTATAAGTGGAATGTCCATTCACTGAGTTGTGACGAACCCTGCCCACTCCCAAGCTCTTTTACTTCCTTTGGCTCTTAGAATCCTGGCAATCAAGGCAAATTCCTTTTTGATGAAAGAGATCCTCCAAAAGGAAATATCTCATGATACTGATAAGTGTGGGTCTTCAAGTGAAAAACCTGGGATATCATGTTTCAGTTAAGTCTACCAGTTATAAGTCTTGCTCAGGAAAAAGGTTCTTTCAATTATGAGACAGTCAGGGACCACTAGCCTTTTGAATACATTTTCTAAAATAAAAGGCAAAATTTGAATTTAAAAAGTAGGAAAATAATGGGGAGACATAGGGGAGCAGGTGTAGCTCAGTGGTTGAGCTCCTGCTTCCCATGTATTAGATCCCAGTTTCCTTCCCTGATACCTCCTAAAAGATTGGGTAGGAAGGGGATGATGACCTAGAGTTCTTAGGTAACAAAAGAACTTCTTCAAAAAGAACTTAAATTAATCTACTCAGAGAGATAAGAACCTAAGAATTCATATATAACTCACACAGCATGAAATAAAAAATAATATTCTTTAAAATTTAAAATACAATCATTAGAATCATATAGGAAAAAAAATAGGAATTAGGGAAGAAAGTATAATGAAATTAGAGATTCAGTCTAAGGACCCAGTTTCCAAATATAAGAAATCAAGAAGAAAGGAATAGAAAAAAATTAGAGGGAGAAAAGTATTGAAGAAAAGTTTTGAAGAAGTATTCTTGAATTAAAAGTCTTGGATTCACAATTGAAAAGCCCTCCAATTCTCCAGCATAACTGATGAAAAGAACCCATATCAGGGAGATTGTGGGAACATGGTTGACAGGTTAGACATATAAATATTAACTCTCACTAAAACAACAAAGAAAAAAACAGAGGTTGCCCTGGGGACCCATTTGGGGCACAGCAAACCAGGACCCTGCTTACCAACTCCCAGAAGAGCAAGGTTCAGAGACACCAAGAAGCCAAATCAAGTAATGGTTAGTTATAAACCTCCTGGGTACTGGGAAGGGCTCCCCTCCTCACCCCCATCCTGAGATATTAAGTGAGGGTAAAACTCCTGAATAATTGTATCTAACTGAGAGGAGAGCAGATATCTACCTCCACGGGAAGGGGCTCCTAGTCATCTAGGAGGGAACTGGACAGATAGGGAAGCCAGGAATAGTAGGGGGTTGCTTACCTCAGTGGCTTGAATGGGCTCACAAACCAGGCCTTCAGGGCAGACTGACTGATAAGGGAAGTGCTGGGACCCTAACTCCCTCAGCAGAAACCCACAGCTTTAGGAAAATCAACTCCTTTGGTCCCTTTATCCCCTTCTCCCCTTTTCTCCATGGAATCCACATCCTTAGGAAGATAAGCACTCCCTGCCTCTTTGAACTGGAATTTACAACTCTATACAGATAATGGCCCTTTTCCTCCCTAATAGCCCTCTGCTTTAGGAGGATAAGCTAACCTGGCTTCTCTTGCTTTTGTAACCTTGCCTGCCCACTTGCTTAGGAATTTGCCTGCTTAGAGTCCCACTTAGAGTTCCTATATAAACTTATGAAAAATCGAGACACAGCACTCAGAGTGCCACTAGGGTTTCATTCCCTCTGCCCCAACATTTGGTTCCCTGACTGAGAAAACCCAATCAAGGAGTCCCGTTGTGCCTCTGGCTTGGGGTTGGTGGGCATGCCCAATGGCGATCTCCAAGCAAACGAGGTGGGTGCCACCTGTCCTCTTGACAGGACCTCCTTCTGAGGTGGTTCCTGGGGGCCACGTCCTCACACTCTGGTTTGACTCAGTGGGGAGGTGGGTTGAACAGTGCCAGAAGACTATGGAAAGGTAAGGGCCCAGGTGCCAAGTCCTCAGTCAGGCCCATCTCCAGATGGAAGAGGTGACTGACCACCTCCTGAAATCTCAAGTACTGTGATTCCAGAGTATGGCAATCCCTGTGGGAGGGCCTACATAACCTCTGAGTGACTGTGAGTAAGCAAGGATGGCAGAAGCTTGTGTCTGCCATACCAGTCTGTAACTCCACTGCATATGCTATGGAGCATGCATGGGCCCTAACCTGTTTTCCATAGCTACATTATATGGCATAATAGCTCACCCAAACTTTGCCTGGGCACCTTAGCTAAGATGAGCTGAAGTTCTCATGAAAGATGCTGACAGGTGGGCATCAGAGTGCCCTCGAAAGAGGCAACCTTTGCCCTGTCTCTCTTGTGCCACCAATGCAGGGTATGGGCTCATCACAGTCAAAACCTACCATCTTAAATTACATGCTCAAGAATTTCAAGAAAGGTTTTGCAGGAGATTATGGCATCCGGATGAACCCCAGCACCCTCTGAACTTTATGTGAAGTAGAGTGGCCAACTTTTAATGTTGGCTGGCCCTCAGAAGGGACCCTGGATATAGCCAGGGTCTGTGCAGTGTGGCTGGTGGTCACAGGAACTCCTGGTCACCCCGATCAGTTTCACTTCATCAACTTTTAGTTAGAGATAGCCAGACTCTGCCCCCTTGGGTTTGATTGTGCATTGGAAAAAGGGACAGAGAAGGGTCTTGGCTGCACAGGGAACAGGGCTGCAGAAGCCAGTCATTCATCAAGGGTCCTTGGAGGAGGACCCACCACCCCAACCACCACCACCATACGCCAGCCACTCTAGCCTCTCCTCAGCCCAGGAATGCAGGCATATCTCCCAGAAATACCCCCACCTTCGGTCTCTCCTCCTAGCTCAGGAGTGCAGGCAGATCTCCCAGAAACACCTCCACCTTTGGGACCTCCAGGAACATCGACCCCCTGTGTGGAAAGCCCTGGAACCCCACTAGTAAGGAGGTTCCACTTGGCACAACCCACATTACAGATGTCCCTCCATGAAACACAGGGTCTGGCCCAGATTGAGAATGGGACCATCCAACCTGGGAAGCCTGTATTATACTACTAACCCTTAACAACTACAGACCTCTTAAACTGGAAGCACCACAACCCTTCTACTCAGAAAAGTCCCAGGCCGTTATTGATCTTATGGAATCCATTTTCCAAACCCATCATCCTACTTGGGATGATTACCACCAACTCCTCATGACTTTGTTTAATACGGAGGAGAGATGATGGATACTGATGAGAGCCCCAAAGTGGCTGCAGGAGCAGGTCCCTACTGGCATCTTAAACCTGAAAGATTGGGCATGAGAAGTGGCACCAGAAGCCCGACCGAACTGGGACTTCAACTCTGATCAGGGAAGGGCTACACTCCAGCCATATTGGGAAGCACTCCTCTGAGGGGTCCAAGAAGGGGCAAAGCAACCCACAAACATGACAAAGATGACTTTAGATACTCAAAAACCTGACAAATCTCCAGGAGATTTCTATGAATGGCTTTGTGAAGCCTTCAGAATCTACACCCCTTTTGACCAAGAAGCTCCTGAAAACCAGAGGATGGTGAATGCTGCCTTTGTTGCACAGGCAACAATGGAGATTAAAAGAAATCTCCAAAAATTAGAAGGATTTGCAGGGATGAACATCTCTCATCTATTGGCTGTCACCAACAAAGTATACATCAATTGAGATGAAGCCGCTGAACAAGAAGCCAAGAAGCAAATTAAACATCAAACCTCCCTACTGGCAGCAGCCATGGGAAATCCTGACCCCACCAGATGAGAAGGTCCACCTTGAAAAGGGGGGCAAGCATCAGAAGGGTGCCCCTGGCTATAGACCAATGTGTCTACTGCAAAGAAAGTGGGCATTGGAAAAATGAGTGCCCCCTAAAGACTCAGGCACATAGAGGGGACATCCCTAAAATGATATACCGACTTGAGCCCTAAGACCATCTGATTGGGCTGACAGAGCTCAACCCTGAATAGGGGTGACCAGGCTCACTGGAACTTGACCCCCATGAGCCCATGGTCAAACTACAAGTCAGGGGCCACTCAGTGACTTTCATGGTCAACACTGGCACTGAACAATCTGTGATCACAACCCCTGTCACTTCCTTTAACAGAAAAACCACTAATATCATAGGAGAAACTGGGGACCAGGCAAGCCAACAGCCTTTTTGCGTCAAGGACTTGCCAGCTTGGTGGCCACGAAGTGACTCATGAATTTCTGTACCTGCCTGAATATCAAGTTCCCCTGCTTTGTAGGGACCTCTTAACCAAACTGGGAGCCCAGATTACCTTCAAACCTGAAGGGCCAGCAAGCTTAAGCCTTAGGACCAGCCTCACTTTCCTCATCACCGTACCCCGAAGTGAAGAATGGAGACTTCATACAGAAGAATGTTCAGGTCAGAATCCAGAAAAACTGCTGGAACTTTTCCCCCAGGTTTGGGCAGAAAAAAAACCCCTGGGAATGGCACAGAACCATGCATGCTCTGAAAAAAAAAAAAAAAGAACCATGCATGCATCATCATCAACCTGAAGCCTGGAGTGGTCCTGGTCTGGTAGAGGCAGTATCCGATCCAAAATTGGGCACAGTTGAACACATAGATCACCTGAGGAAAGAAGGAATTCTGATCAAGTGCCAGTCACTCTGGAACACCCCATTATTACCAGTAAAAAAGCCAGATGGGACCAAATATCAACCAGTGCAGGATTTATGAGCCATTAATTATGCCACTCTCACCTTACATCAGGTTGTTCCCAACCTGTACACTTTGCTAGGACATCTGCTGCCTGAAGCCACCTGGTTCACTTGCCTGGACCTGAAAGATGCCTTCTTCTGCCTGTGGTTAGCCCCTCCGAGCCAGCCTCTGTTTGCCTTTGATTGGGAAGATCCCAAAATATGGAAGAAAACCCAGCTAACCTGGACCTGGCCCATGCAAGGCTTCAAAAACTTCCATATCCTTTTCGGGGAAGCCTTTGAAGCAGATTTGGCCACCTACCCCCAGAAGACTGCAGGTGTGCCCTCTTGCAATGCATAGATGACCTCCTACTTTTCAGTAAAACAGAAGAGGACTGCTGGAGAGGGACCCAGACTCTCCTACAACTTTTAACACAGACTGGGTACAAAAGGTCTTGGAGAAAGGCCCAGATCAGTAAACAGCAGGTCAAGTACCTGGGGTTCAGCATCACACAAGGGCACCATATGCAGACCTGAATGAAAGAAAGTGATCTACACCATACCTACCCTCACCGCAAAAAGAAAGCTTCATGAGTTTCTCGGGGCTGCAGGGTTCTGCTGCATCTGGACTCTCAGGTTTGCAGCCATGGCCAAACCCCTTTACAAAGTTCTTGTGGGTACAGAGAAAGAGCCTCTTGCTTGGGAAAAGCTCAACAAGGGGCCTTTCAAAACATCAAAAGACAACCCAGCCAAGCCCCTGCTTTGGGGCTCCCAGATGTAACTTGAAACTTTAACCTGTTCGTGCATGAAAACAACAAAGTAGCATTGGGAGTCTCACACAAACCGCTGGCCCCTGGCAAAGACCTCTCCAAGCAGCTGGAGCCCATGGCTGCAGGGTGGCTGCCCTGTCTGAAAGCCCTGGCAGCTACTGTAACCCTTGTCAAAGAAGCCAACAAATTAACTCTGGGACAGACAATTCATGTTATGGTGCCATACACAGTCACTGCCCAAGTAAACTCACATGGGCATCGGTGGATATCGAATCCGTGGCTTGCACATTACCAAAGTTTACTCTGTGAATATCCCAGAGTGACAATAGAAACAGTGCACAGTCTAAACCCTGCCACCTTTTTGCCAGATGAGGAAGGGGCTCCTGAGCATGACTGTGTTGAAGTGACTGAAGAAGTTTGCACCAGTCACCCAGACCTGCAAGACAAACTGCTCCCTTCTCCAGATCAGACACTATTTACACATGGGAGCAGTTTTGTTAAAAATGGGGAAAAGCTTGCTGGATATGCAGTCACCACTACCGAATGGGTGGTTGAAGTGGCATCTCTACTGCGGGGATGGTCTGCGCAACAAGCAGAACTCTGGGCCCTGGTCCAAGCCCTGCAGCTAGCCCCCGGGCAAGTGGTAAACATTTACACTGACTCTAAATACGCATTTGCTACCATTCATATCCACAGGGCAATTTATAAAGAAAGAGGTCTCCTAACCACAGAGGGAAAGGAAATCAAAAACAAAGAAGAAATCCTCCAACTGTTAGAAGCAATCTGGAAACCAGACAAAGTCACCATCATCCAGTGCCAGGGACATCAGAAAGGAATGGTTATGGTCACTCATGAAACAGGCTAGCCAACAAAGCAGCTCAGTAACCAGGTGAAGGAACCCACAGAATATGAGTCCTGGAATTGACACCGCAGCTGTCCCTCTTAGGACAAGAGAATAATCAACTAAGCTATACCTGGGAAGAATAGGAGTGGGCTAAGAGAGAAGAGGGAAGTCAAACACCTGAAGGAAATTGGCTGCTCCCAGATGACCAGATTTTTGCCACAAAAGGGCTGCTCATGCCCCCTTCCAGCAATACAACCAACTCACCCACCTAGGGAAAACTGCACTAGAAGTCTTGCTTGGGAGATAGTACTATATAGCCCAACTAGCTTCTCTCTGTGCCACCATCAGCAGCCAGTGCCAAGTTTGTGCCAAAAACAACTCTTTTTAGGGCCCTCATGCTTCATCAGGTTTCCAGCACATGGGGACAACCCCCTTTAAAGATCTCACGGTAGATTTCACAGAAGTGAAACCAACTCACGGGTACAAATATCTGTTGGTGATGATATGCACCTTTTCAGGTTGGGTCAAAGCTTTTCCCACTCACACTGAGAAGGCAAGAGAAGTGACTAAGACTTTACTTAGAGAAATCATTCCATGACACTGGCTGCCACTGTCAATTGGAAGTGGCAATGGCCCAGCCTTCATGGCTGTCTTAGTCCAAGGGCTAGCAAAAATGCTAGGAATCAAGTGGAAACTCCATACTGCTTACAGGCCCCAGAGCTCAGGGTAAGTTGAATGCATGAATTGAACCCTCAAAGCCACCCTAGCCAAATTCTGCCAGGAAACTTGTCTTCCCTGGATAGATTTACTTCCCTTGTAACCTTCTCTGAGTTAGGTGCACCCCAGGACCCACTGGCTATTCATCCTTTAAAATTCTATTTGGGTGGCCACCCCCAATTATCCAGGCCTTCAGAGGAAATCTCAAACTTCTGGGGGAGGCTAGCCAAGATTCCATTCTCCAGCAGCTGGGGAAAACTCTAGCTGAAATACATAAAACTGTCTTGTCCCAGAATCTCATCCCCCAGGGACACCCAGTGCACCCCCACTGGCCAGGGGACCTAGTCTGGGTCAAAGACTGGAAAAAGGAAACCCTTCAGCCTTCCTAGACAGGTTCACATACTGTGATCCTTGTAACTCCAACTGCTCTTAAAGTTGCAGGCATCATCCTTTGGATCCATCATTCCAGGATCAAGAAGGCACATCTTGATAAAGAGCAGGACAACTGGACAGCCCAACACATACCCGGCCACCCCTTGAGAGTGCGAGTCACCCGGGATCCTCGAGCAACGACCTCGTCAAACGCCGGCTGAATGGATACCTGTTCCTGGTGGATCCTGTGCTTATATGGCCTGCTTGCCTTGGTATTTGGAGTTGGACTTACTGCTGTGGCCCCTGCAGACTGGACTGTTGTGAATAGAGCCCTAATTGCAATTGCTTACTGGTGTATAATAGGATGCTTCTGTGCCTTGACTAGCTTGTCCTTTCCTTCCTTGCCTCCTCCCTAGGAACAAATACCGACACCCAAAATCTATGGCAGCTGCAAGTTAGTCAAAGCCCCACCAAACAATCCATGTGGAATGCTTCAGTCCTGTTCTCAGCAGGTGCAACTTCAACCTCTGTAATATTTGGTACTTGAAGGGCAATCCATGACCATGCTCCTTACACCTTGCTAGTTGCCCCGTACTGCCATGCTCCCATACCTGCCCCCAGGAGAGGGTGTAAGGGTCGCAACTATGGGAGTTATGACAAATACCTCTGCCAAGACTCCTAAAAGAGTGGAGGATTCTGCCACTCTTGGAGCTTGCTGGTAGGTACCACTGCTCCCTGGAAGGTGGTCCCACCAACTTCTCCATATCTCCTACAGAAAATCCCCAGCCTGGCAGGGTGTGGCATAGAAACCTGTGACCCTGTAAAACTCACCTTATTAAAAATAACCACCAGATCAGAAAATACCTTTTTAAAGGCCCAAACAGGACTAAAACTAGGAATTGGAATATATGACCCATCAGGGCCGGACCCAGGGGACTTCATACTGGTCCAACTGATCTCAGTAACCCAACCCCCAGAGAAAACCCTGATGAATAATATCAGTAAAGCTGCCCAGATGCTAAAAGCCAAAGTTAGAACAGCCCCCCACAATGTCCTTTTGAACCAGGTTTGAAATTACCACCAACTCCTAAATGAATCCTGGCTGAACATAGCTGCATCCTGCTGAGTATGCACTTTCGTCTAACTATCTGCCCCCTACCTGTCCCATGGAACATAACCCTCCTGACCCATGACAGCTCTGTGGTGGGAACAAGGCCCTTCCCAGTTCGCATAACCGAACCCCCAGGAAAACTGGCTAACTGTAAAAACATAACTACCAGGTCTCCTTGAACTATCTTCCCTCTTGGAAGGGCTAACTGTAACATCACCCGCCCACTCAATGAGCCTAACCGATGTGCTACAAACTCCACCATCTGGGTCTGTGGTACCAATGTCTAATGGTGCCTAACCCTGGATGGCCAGGGCATCTGTTACCTGGATTGGTCAGTACCATCGTTCTCAGTGTATGGAGATGAATTGTCTGGAGAGCTCTCCGGAGCCAAATGAGCAATACAGGCAATTCTGATACTCTTAGGACTAGGAGTAGTCTGGAACACAGCAGTAGCAAGGTCCTCATTCACAGCTGATCAGGAGGGCTTAGAAACCCTAACACGGGAAACATCAAATGACCTTGAAGAAATACCGGGGGCTCTCAACGTGTTGCAAAACCAGATAGACTTATTGGCAGAAGTGGTTTTATGAAACAGGTGAGGATTAGACTTGCTCACCACAGGTTCAGGGGGGATCTGCCAGGCCCTGGGGGAAGAATGCTGTTTCTATGCAAATTCCTCAGGGATAGTTAGGGACAAAGTGGCCCTACTAAAAGAATGAGCCAAAGACCACTTAAACTGTGTATATCAGACATCTGCCAACAGGAACTACTTCCAGTATCTTCTTTCATGGATTTTGCCATTCATGCCAGTAATAGCCTCAGTCTTCTTCCTCTTAACTTTTGGGCCATGTGTTCTACTATACCTAACACTATACAACACTTCCCGCTTAAATGCCTTAAAACACCAAGTGATGCCTCATGTTAAATATCAGCCCTTGGGGACTACAGAAAAATCCCCATGTTAGCAGATGATGCCCCATAAAGAATTATAAGGGCATCAAAGGGGGGAGGATGATAGAGAAATGCTGGGGCCCTAACTACTTCTCAGGAGAAACCCATAGCTTTAGGAAAATAAGCCCCCCTCAGTCCCTTTCTCCCTTCCTCCCTTTTCTCCCTGGAATCTACATCCTTAGGAAGATAAGCACTCCCTGCCTGCCCCTTTCCACTGGAACTTACAATTCTAAACAGATAATGACTCCTTTCCTCCCTAATAGCCCTCTGCTTTAGGAAGATACGCTAACCTCGCTCCTTTTGCTTTTGTAACCCCACCTGCCCACTTGCTTAGGAATTTGCCCACTTAAAGTTCCTGCATAAACTTATGAAAATCAAGACATTGGACTCAGATTTTTTGGAGACTTGACTCTCCTCTGAGCCTGAACATAATAAAACTTCATTCATCAGCATGCTGCTTGGGTTTTCATTCAGTCTGCCACAACATTATCAGTGAGATCATGCAATATTTGTCCTTTAGTGACTGGCTTATTTCACTCAACATAAGGTTTTTGAGATTTATCCATGTTTTTTCATGTGTAAATAAGTCATTCCTTCTTACAGCTGAGTAACATCCATTGAACATACCACATTTGCTTATATATTCATTTGTTGATAGATTCTTGGGTTGCTTCCTACTTTTGGCAATTGTTGATAATATCACTATGAATATTGGTGTGCATATATATGTTCATCTCCCTTCTTTTATTTCTTCTGGTATATACCCAGCAGTAGGATTGCCAGATCATATGGCAATTCTATACATAGGTTTCTGACATGTGGCCAAACCATCTTCTAATTTGCTGAACCAATCTATGTTCCTAGCACCAGTGGATGAGTGTTCTTCTTTATCCACATCCTTTCCAAAACTTGTAATTCTCTGTTGTTTTAATAGCAGCCAGTTTCCTGGGCATAAGATGATATCTCATTCATGGTAGTTTTGATTTGCATTTTTCTAATATCTAGTGATTTTGGATATCTTTTCATGTGCTTTTTAGCCATTTGTATTTCTCCTTCAGAAAAATGTCTGTTCAAATCTCTTGCCCAGTTTTCAAATGGGTTGTTAGCTTTTATATTATTGAGATATATGATTTCTTTATATATGCTGGATCTTAGGCCCTAATTGGATAAGTGGTTCCCAAATATTTTTCTCCCATTAAGTAGGGTGTCTTTCACTTTCTTGACAAACTCCTTTGAGGATAAAACATTTTAATTTTGAGGAAGTCTCATTTATTAATTTTTTTCTTTCTTTGCTCATGCTTTGAGTATAAAGTTTATGAAACAATTTCCTATTACAAGATCTTGTAGATGCTTCTTTATGTTATCTTCCAGAAGCTTTTTCATTTTGGCTCTTACACTTTGGTCTCTGATCCACTTGAGTTAATTTTTGCTGTAATTTGTTGAGTGATTTTTCTGCCTTGATAGACTTGATCATAAGATTTTTCCTTTGCACTATTAACGTGGTGAATCACATTGATTGATTTTCTTTTGTTGAACCATCCTTGCATACCTGCGATAAAACCCACTTGATCATGGTGTACAATATATTTGATATGCTATTATATTTGATGAGTAAGTATTTTAAACAACAAATTTTAAAGTGATGTGAATGTTTGAAGTGAAATCCCTTATCTGCTGCAGCAAGGGAGTTTGTGGCTACTTCTCTGAATTGAAATGACTAAGTACTCAAGAAAAGAGGAGAATGTTTCATTCTTCCTGATGAAATTTTGATGAGCAAAATATATAATAATTTATTATTTTAGTGAGTTAGGCAAACAGAAAAAAACTGTGTTCATTCAAAAAAGGGTTGTTTTAACCTTAAAGCTGGAAAATGTCTTTGGGGAAAAAATATGTCATTCTGTTAAATTTCATCTGGCTTTATCTTTATCTGTTATGCTATCCTATCCTTTGCATTTGTTCTGTCCATTTGTTGTGTGCTGGTATTATTTTTAGGAGGCACTTGGAACCAAACCCAGGACCTCCCATGTGGAAGGGAGGCACCTAGTTGCTTGAGCCACTTCTGCTTCCTGCTTTGTTGTGTCTTTCATTATGTTTCCCTCCTTGTGTTTCCTGTTGCATCATCTTGTTGCATCAGCTCACCAAACCTATCCACCACATCAACTCACGGTCTTGCTTGTCTTCTTTAAGTGGCACCAGGAGCCAAACCTGTGATCTCTCATGTTCTATGTTGGAGCTCAATCACTTGAGCCATATCTGCTTCCCTCATATGTTAATTTTAATGTGAAGAAATTACATCATCATATGCTACTCTCCCTGATCTGTGCTTTGTGATGCTGTCATTATTGTAGTATAGGTTTCTGCTCAACTAAATATTTGTCCTGGATCTTTTTATTTATTTCACTTTCTGTACTTTTTCTGCAATATCCCATGTTTTCCCCTACTAGAAATTCATAGCAACAATTAATATATCTACGGCCAATCCCTTACTGAGATATTTTCCATTATTTCCTTATATATTGTTTAAGTTTGACTTAGAACTCTTCAGCTTTAAATGTTAGAATTATTCCATGGAGAAATTTTCTCTTTGTGATTCTGTCATTTATGAAAAGTAAAGAAGAATCTGCTGAAGAATAACTATAATTAGAATTATCAATAAAAATCCATAAATCTCTATTAATGAATCACTGAAAGAATGAAATAAACATGTGAAGTTGTTTATCCGAACTCTTAAAATTATGCAGAGTATTTGGAACACTAGGAGAAAAAAGCAGTCCATTGCAATGTGAAAGGAGTAAATGCAAAACAGTGTGTTTAAAGCTAGCCTATGTAAAACATGTAACTAAAGAGAGACACAATTTAAAAATTGTGCAGAAAAGATGTGTTTTCTTACTTCATGCAGTTTTCTCAAAAATCTGTAAAGAAATCAACCTTGGGAAGAGAGGAAATAAATTTCCTAAAATAGATATTTTTTGGTACAGATTATACTAAATGATTTATTTTTCATCATGTAAATCATGAAACTTACAAAGATCAAGAATACTGGGGGACGGATGTGGCTCAAATGGTTGGGCATCCGTCTCCCATATGGAGGGACCCGGGTTCAATGCCCTGGACCTCCCGGAAAAAAAAAAAAAAAGAATACAAAAATGAAAAAGCAAAGCAAGCTACAATATAAAATTTGACTTTTATTTTAGAATATCAATTACAAATAATTAGGAAAAGGATTGGGGGAAAAAGCACAATATATTAATTGATATTTCTGGGTAGTGCTTATAAAAAAATGTTGGTTATATTGTACTGTAACTTTTTGAAGATTGAGAATATTCCCATATTTATTCATATTGTGTGTATTGGATGCCAAAGGCAAAATTTGTACATTTTCTTATTATGAATTGTTTCTTACCCCTTAAGTTATCTTTAAAAAACTAAGGAGGTGAAACTGCCTTCTCTCGCATTACATATCAAATATTTAAAAAACGTAGAAAATACTAAAATTGTTAAATTTAATAAAAGAATGTTCTGGGTACCTAGGTTTTTTGTATTATTCTCTATTTCTGTATATTTTTGATATTCATTATAAAAGTGTTTCAGCAATGACTAGTGATTTTTAAAATGAATGACTTTTCATGCCCTGTTTTTACTAATAGAATTTAGTGATAGAGTAGTAAAACACTTGTTTTTTTATTTTTATTTTTTATTCATAGCATCCCAAACAAGTAACTAATACTTGTAACTCCTCCCTAAATTATTGGACAAGGTCACATACATACCCGTTCTGATTCATCATTAGGACATGAATCTCCCAGATTAGCTTTCTTGCAGTAAACCTAAAAGTCTACATGACTGAAATAAGGTGGAATTTTCATAATCTCTTATTTAGAAGATGATTAAATTATGATCATATTTCCTTAACTGAATAATCATATTTTTATGTTTCTAAAAGGGGAAAAATATAATATATAATCATGGGTTAAATTTTTTATTGAAAATTTACTAAGAAATAAAAATGCAGACAATTTACAAATGAGGATATATCATTGCACCATATCCCTCCATGCACATACATGAGCTTTTAATGGGTAGATACACCTTTGAAAATTTTAATAAATTGTATTTAGCTGTAAAAATTATTTATTTCAATGTTTCATAAAATTCTCCTGCATCCATTTCTGCATATTTTAAATTCGTATGTTAACTGAGGATAAAATGGACTGAATTATGGAATTCTCTTTATGTTCAGGAAAAAAAGTGTTTTATGATTCTAAGTTCCAGAAGTTATGACAACTGAGGCAGTCAGAGTGCACCTTTGATAAGTGTACCGAGATCTCCCTTTCTCTCTACTGATAGTCAAGTATTAGGGTCTTGAGGGATAGCTTAACAAGGTGTGGAAGATAGAGAATAAAAGAATTCTTGCTTCATATTGACACTGTTGTGTTTTCAAAGACTGCCTAAAGCCAAAAGTATATGTATATACTTTTTATGTGTATACATACATAAGTGTATGTTTACACAAGTGTTTGATTTGTGGAGAGAAAATATATGTTCCAGACCAATTTTAGACCATTCATCCATTCCCACTCTTCCCCCTTTCATTTGGAATTACAAGGACCTTCAAGAAATTAAAGTTTTATCCAGAATGTTGCTCCAAAGTGCCATAGGCTAAAGGGAACTCTTGGTCTTTCATACTCAACTGATTCCTTTTTTTATCCTTCTCACCATGCAATCCAAGAACATAACTTAGAAATCTCCAAAACTGATTATAATGATAAAAAATTTCAGTGTAATTATTATATTATTTAATTTGTTCATTTGATATAATATTTGCAAGCATAATTTTAATGAGTCCATCAATTCACATTTATCAAACAATTTTCTTGATATTAGTTTCACAAAGATATCCATTGGCTTAAATTATCAGTTGTATAAATGTTATACATCTAAATTCAGCTTCATTAGTGGATAAAAACCTGATCAGTTCAAGAACAGTTATACATAGTGGAAGAACATCTGGCTTTTCAATATCTATTTAGAATCTGGAATAATGGAAAAGCAAAAATTTTGATGCTTATATTCAGTAATCACTAGAAGAAAATGCAAGTTCATTGTGCAAACTCAGTGATAGACAGTAGCTGATATACAATTAACAAAGAGAGAATTTTCTCCTTTAGGTGTCCATAGGCACTGACCCCCTGGAATTTGGAATGGATTGGTTTTCAGAAAGAAGACAGAGAATGTTGGTCTCTCAACATTCAAATCCCTCACCGGATTAAAAGTGATAATAACTGCTGAAGAGAATCCTGAATACTATTGAATGGATGGTAATAGAAATTAAAATCTCTGGAAAATGATGAGCATGGAGGTTATGTAAATTTTAAGATAAAAAAAAGTCAATAATGAAAAGGAAAAAAATCTAATGATTTATAATTTCACTTTACACAAAAACACCTTTGATAAAGTTCAAAATTGAGATTTTTTAAGAGGACTCAGCAAATAATATAATATGATTCATTGCTTTACTTGATCATTAGGAGATTATTATTTCCAGTCCTTTTTTTTCACCTCAAAACAAGTAAACTTATATCCAATTTATTTCACAGTTATTGTAGCTTATTTTATTATTTAAAACAAGCTATCAGAATATTATTGGCTCAATAAAGACATCATTATGCTTCATATCTACCTGAAAATCTTTTGATCCCACAATCAGTGATAGATTAAAAGCAAAGATGAATTATGGGCCTCATCAAATATACTTCTGAAGTATTGATGTCAATTTTAAAATCTACCATGACTGCATAAGATGCATATTTTACTCTTATTTTTCCAATAAGATGCTGATACAGAAAAGACAGTTCATGAAATGGTCACTGTCATAAAATCAGTAAGTGGAAATGTCAAACCCCAAGTCCAGATTTTCTGTCTCCATAATTAGAGAACCATAGAACTGTGGAATCTCCCTCTTCTAGTTATTACCACTGTATGTAGGATCTTATGAGTTATAAGATACAAAAATATTTGTTATGATAAATGCATAGGGAATATGAATTGTGGAAAGAAGGGGATAAATTTTTCCTTTGTTTAATTGTAGTTTATTGGAAGGCACAAGGTAATTAATTGAAAAATGATAACAAAAATGTATGAATTCAGTAAAGTGTTAGGGTACAAATTAATAGGAAGAAATTAATAACATTTATCTATACAAACAAACCAAAATATTTAGAAAATGCATTTTAAAAATTCTCCTATTCCACAGGGAAAAATATATAAAGTACTTGAGAAATAAACATAAATATGCATTATATATACATATATATGAATGAAAAAATCATTCAATTATTAATGGAGGGAACAAATGTCAATTTAAAATTTTTAAAACTATGGTATGGACTTGGATAGAATAGCAATATCAACAATATTTCAATATTGTGCCCATTTGGAAAGTAACGTTCATATTTTAGTATTCTTTAGAATAATTAAAATGCATTGGCATTATTTGTTTCTGCAGTGTTTGTTGAAGTTTACAAGATTGTCGTAGTTTTAGTTTGCTTGCTGAAGAAGGCAGATACCATAAAATTGGCTGGCTTTTAAAAATATGAATTTATTAGACTAAAAGTTTAGTGTTTTGAGGCATCATCAAGGTGATACTTTCATCCCAGAGGTTGATGACTAGTGATCCTGTTAATGTAAAGACAGCTATTTCCAATAGCTAGATCCACCCAATCCCACACTACAAAGGACAAATATGTCTTTTCATGAGAAGGTGATTTATTGTGAGTTCACAAGCAAGAAACTGGGGGAATCTTCCCCAAACCAGTTCAAAGTGAAAATGGGAGCTAGAGTTTTAGACAGGAAAAAAAGAAAAGGGATAGTTGAGAAGAAAAACAAATGGAAAAAAAATGATTTCAGGGGTCTTGAGAGGAAGGTAAATGCAAATTTTCATTTCTTTCATGTCTCAAGCACATCCAACTTGTCCTTGATTTCAGCTGCTAGTAAAGCACAATTTAAATGCAGTTATGCAGATGCAAGGCAGTCATGTTTCCTTTCTCAAACAAGCACTCAAGGATATCATACTTTTTGTCTTTGGGAAAAGTTACAGATTTACACCATTTTGTTTGGTTTTGCTTTGAAATGTTCTGTTTTTCATGTAAGCAAAATGAAGAAGGTCTGGTTAATATTTTTCAGGGAACTAAGTGCAAAGACTAAACTTCTAAAATTAGATTTATAGAAAAACAACACATTTAATTTTAGAATTTTAAAAGCTGCTTAAGTTGAGAAATTTCAATAAACACATTTTTCAGCTATCAATCCTGGACTCCTCTATCACATGGCAACATACATAATGACATATGTAGGTCTCTCCTTTCTCCTTAAAGTAGCATCACGTTCAGCTACTTGCTTCCATGGCTTTCTTTTTTCTTCATCTGAATTTCAATCTCTTCTAAAGGACTCAAATAAGAGTATTAAGACCTACTCCTTGTAAGGTGTGTCACATCTTTAGTAAAGAACTTACTCAGGAGAAGTTCCTACTTACAATAGGTTCATACTGAGAAGAATGGATTTACTTTATGAACATACTTTTCTTGAGCATATGCAGCTTCAAACCACCTCAACTTGTCTTTTTGGTAGGGGTTGATTTGTTTTTCTTGTTTGTTTTTAAGTATTTTTTCATGATTTATTTTATTGGATGTGAAATTTGCCAATATTATTTATCAAGCTGGGACTTCTCTTCTTATGGTTTTAGCATTGTCTTTCTAAGTGTAGACAGTGTATTTTGATCCATACAAGTTTTTGAGTTTGTTCTATTATGGTCATGCTTTTGATATTTTATCTATGAAATAATCACCAAACATATATTTACATATGTTCTTCTTATTTATTTATTTATTTATTTATTTATTTATTTATTTATTTATTTATTTTTGTTATTCTTTATTGATTTGTTTATAATATTTTTATTTTTTCAGGGCAATTTGGACCATGAAAACAGGTAAGAGACAATGCCTTGTCCTTGAATATTGAAAAAATATGAGCAATTGAGGGATATTGTTGAAGAAATTAGGGTAGAAAGTGGTGGTGACAAAAATAATCAACCTTTTTGTATTGAGAATGGATAACAGTCAATTATTCATAGACTAAGGATATAAATCTGATACTATCCTGCCCCCAGAAAAACTTATTTCTTGAAGACAATAATTTTATCTCTAGCAGGATGGCATGAAGAATTCCTGGAATCATTGATTTGGTACTATTTTCTGCAGAGCATGTCAAAATAATATTGGGCAAATCATGTGAATGTCATACCATAACTCTATAATCAGAGTCTTATATACATGTTTTATTAGAAGAACAATTATTTAGTATATGTTCCAATATCATTTATATTCCACTAGTGGAGGGAAAAAAGCAAAATTTAAATTTTTGAAAATTATACAATGAGCTTGGATAGAATGTCGATATCAACAACAGGTCAATATTGTTCTAACTTGGAATACAAGTTGTGTCATAGGTGACATTTAAAAGAGAATTGAATTCAAATCACTAGCTAATATGAGTAATCAAAGAAGAGGATTACAGAGAGAGGAGAAAACTTTGTGAGTAATATTCAGTCATTTGATAAAATAATAAATGATTCAGCTCTAACTTTGGAAAAGGATAAAGCAAAATTTAAAATACAAAATATGATCAAGGATGTAGTGTTAAAATAAATAGTTATTTTTGTAGATACTACATTATCTCCTGAATGAATAATTCAAATTTGTAGAGATCATTTTGATTAGGAGAAATTTTTTATTATATATTATTTGCATGTCTAACGGAGGAGGGAAAAATATAAATTGAGGGCTAAGTCTGCCCTAGTGATGGGTTCTTATTGAACCATTTGTTGTCTCCTGTTGCCTTCACTGAGAATGATTCCCTATGCAGCTGGGTGCATACTGTGATCCCATTCTGACTCCCCCTTGGTGCATGACTCCAGGAATAATTTATAAGCTGTGGGAAAAAATTAAATAAAGAACTTGCATTTGATGGAAGTGTTATAGAAATACTATAATTTTTTATCTAAGTGCCAAAATAAATTGCACAAAGATACATGGCTTCATACTGTTGCCAATAAGAGCATAGGATATTTTTAGGGCATTGGAATTGTTCTGCATGAATTGCAATAATGGATGTTGGCCATTTTACATTTAAATTTGCACCTACAAAAATATGTGGTGCAAAATACAAACCATAATGTAATAAATTGACAATGGTTAATAGCAATGATTCAAAATTTGTACATCAATTGTACAAATGTAATGTCCACATGTAAAATGCTATTAATAATGGAAAATGGGGGAGAGGGAGGACATTGAGTATATGGGAACCCCCATATTTTCTATTTGACTTTTCTGTAACCTAAAGTTTCATTGAACATAAACTGTAAAAAAGTAAGACACTGAGGGACCATATGGAATAAATTGTCACTGTACATAAATGATAACAGATATTACAGTGATGAAAGACACAATGAATACTTTTAAATTTATTTTTGTATTTTATTTGTTATTTTTACTATTATTACTTTTTTATTATTAATTTCCTTTGGTTATTATTTTTCTTTTTTAAAATTTTTATTCCAGTAAGATATATACAACCAAAATTTCCCCTGTTAACTTAATTCAGATATATAATCCAGTATATATTCAGTTAAACTTTCACAATGTTGTACATTGGTAGTTTTATTTGGCTATGTTTGAGGGGAGGTTTTGAATTGCAGAAGGGTCACAACTGTGGCAGGGGAGGGTCACTGGTGCAAGTTGAGGGCATGTATTGAGAAGGGTGCACCTGAGGCATACTTCTAAGGCATATGAATATGTTCAAGTGTTCATAGGCCATTGTCTTAGTGAATGAAGATTCACACAATTACAAAAAAAATATATTGAATTCCCATCCTCAGGAGTACTGATACATTCTCTAATAGAGAAGGAAGACTCTCCTGAGTACATTGGCAGTGTCTAGCAAGACAACAGAATTTGATATTGATGACTGTACTTAAGTATCTTTTCTTGTGAAATTGAAAATTAGTCTAGTATTATAGTTTGCCTAATTGCTACCTCCTGAGAGCTTCCTTGTTGCTCAAATGATCCCTCTCTCTAAGTCAAACTCAGCCTGTATATTTGCTACCTTCCCCCTTGCATGGGATAAAACATTCTGGGATGAGCCTCCCTGGCACAGAGGGATTATTACCAAACTCTGACTAATGATGCATCTAGAAAAAGACCTTGACTAAAAGGGGGAAAGGTTAAGTACAATTGAGCTTTTATGGCTAAGAGATTTCAACATGAATTGGGAAGCCATTCCAGAGATTATATTTATGCATGTCTCAGCAGGATCTCATTGACTGCAACAGTAAACAGAGCCTTAAACAGTGGGACATTTGAGGGCTCTAGAGACACTTAGAGACTATAAGCAGGGCAGACTATCTCAGGAATTTGGCTCCTTGTCAGTGGGCCTTACTTTTGGATTTATGCCCTCACAATATAAAAGAGTTAGACCCATTTATAATTTCCCCACACATGGCTCTTCTGCCCCTTTTATTTGAACCTATAATTAACAAAATACTTTTAAAATATATGTCCCAGTGACTTAAATTTTTGGCCTGTTCATATGCCAGTTGAGCCCTTAATCTCATCAGAGTTGCAGCCAACACCTAGTCTTCAGTTCATTGGACTCACCTAGGAATCTAACAAGTAGATGATGATGATGGACAATGCCTATCTGAAGGAACAGAGAGTACCTACAACCATAAGCAAGATAATTCCATCAGTTGGACCATAAGATCTAAGTCCCCTCTCATTAGAAGCAGAGTGGGCATCATTATCGTTAAATCCTCAAGATTGGAGAATGAACAATTGACTAAAGTACACTTATTGTTATTATATTATAGACTTATTATTATTCTAACAGTGAAAGAGCTTGTATCATTTTAATAAAGACAGTGGTCATCAGAGGTGTGAGGAGAAGGAGAGGGAATAAGAAGTGTGACAGGGAGCATTGGGGACATTGGAATTGTCCTGTATGAAATTGCTATTACAGATACAGGCCATTATATAATTTGTCAAAAGCTATATAATTATGTGGTTCTAAGTGTAAACTATAAAGTCCATGGTAACTAGCAATGCTTCCATTTGTATTCAGTTGTAACAAATTTAAAACACTAATGAAAGATGTTAATGTGGAAAAGTGTGGGAAGGGGAGGGCTGTGGTATATGGGAATCTCCTATATTTTTGATGCAGCATATATGTAATCTAAAATTCCTTAAAATAAAATATGAGTTTGGCTTAAAGAGAGGCCACATTTGAGCAACAAGGAGTTTCTGAGGAGGTAAATCTTAGGCAACCTATGATACTAGGTTATGTTTCAATTTAAAAGTAAAGATTCATAAGTACAGTGTTCATTATGAAGGGCCCATCAATGGTCCATCCTCCTTCACTATTCACTGGCACTGTACTAGGTGGATTCTTGCTATCCCATTAGAGAATGTAGCAGAGCTCCTTGGGATGGGAATTTGATAATCTTTCTGTTATTGTTTGGATCTCCATCCACCATGAAAATGATCCATGAACACTTGAACATATTCCATTCATATGCCTTATAGGAATGCCCCAGGTGAACCTCCTCCCATGCATTCCCCATCACTGACAAGTCACACCATGATCCTACACTGCAAGAGTTGTAACCGTTCTGTGATCCAAAACTTTTAAAAAAATGAAGCCAACAATATAAACAAATGCATTTAATAAGAAAATGAAATAATAATGATAGTTTTAAAAATAACAAACAAAATACATTTTTAAAAAATTTTTGAAATAAAAAATTAAAAAATATAATTAAAAAAATTGATATTTCTTTGCTGTAAATCTGTTGTCTTGTATGTGCAGTGGCATTTCCTTCCATTAATTCTCCCAGTGTCTTAATTATTTTTGTCATTTCATCTTCAAAGAAGCTTTAGGTTACTGAAAAATCACATTGAGAATATAGGGGATTCCCATAGACCCAACATCCTCCCCCTTTCCTCCTTTCCCCTACTAATGACATTTCACATGTAAATCATACATTTTTCACATTCGATGTAAAAATATTGAAGCATTGCTTATAAGCATGATCATTGATTTACATTTGGACTATACACTTTTTTTTAACAAATCAATTTTATTCACACATATTAATAAACACAATTCATCCAAATTTTACAATATGGTATTTGCTATAATCACATAGTTGTGCATTCATCACTTCAATCATTATTAGAGCATTTTCATTATTTCAATAATAATAATATTAACAAAAATAGAAGAAAAAACAAACAAGAAAATTCCTTACCTCTCAATCTCTTTATGCTTCCCCCTCTGTACATAGCTACTGTTTGTTTGTTTTTTTATACAAAGTGTACTGCCAATGACTTTTAGTATAATCACAATGTTGTACGTTTATCATTTCAAATTTTTTTAAATTACATTATTCCAAAAAGAAAGACTCCATACACCTTAGCATTCTTTGATCATACCTACATAAACATAATCTTCTTTCATTTTCATAAATTAATTTATATTTATAACTTATATAAATGGAATTATACAATATGTGGTACTCTGTGTCTGGTCTTCTTCATTTAGTGTAATGTGTTTTATTTTCTGATATCAACATTTTGTACTATTAAGTTACATTTGTTCAGCTTCAAAGAAAAATGGTCTTACACATGTAATTCTACCTATATAACTATTTCACATAATATATTTGTATTTCACACAAAATATTTATTTCATAATAGGACAATTTATTTCATACAGTATTTATCCTTTTGTGTCTGGCTTGCTTCACTCAACATAATGTCCTCCAGGTTCATCCATATTGTCATATGTTTCACCACTTCATTTCTTCTTACTGCCACATAATATTCCATCATGTGTATATTCCACAATTTGTTTATCCATTCATCAGTTGATGGACATTTGGGTTGTTTCCACCTTTTGGCTATTGTGAATAGCACTGCTATGAACATAGGTGTGCATAGCACTTCTATGAAGAGGGGTGTGCACATGTCTATTTGTGTCACTGCTCTCAGTTCTTCTGGGTATATATCTAAAATGGTATTGTCGGGTCCCATGGCAAGTTTTTATTCAAGTTCCTTAGGAAATGCCAAACAGACCTCCACAATACTTGTACCAATCTACATTCTTACCAACAGTGAATGAGCATTACTACCTCTTCACATGCTTTCCCACATTTATAATTTTCCTACTTTTTTCTATCAGGCAGTCTAATAGGTATGAAATTGTATCTCATTGTAGTTTTGATATGCTTTTCCATAATCACGAGTGATGTTGAAAATTTTTTCATGTGTTTCTTCACCATTTGTATTTCTTCTTTGGACAGTTGTTTTTTCAAGTCTTTTGTCCATTTTTTAATTGGATCATTTTTGTCTTTTTTATTGTTGAGTTGTATGATCCTTTATATATCATAGATATTAAACCCTTATCAGATAGGTGATTACAAATATTTTCTCCCATTCAGTCGGCTGCCTTTTCACCATTTTGACAAAGTCCTTTGAGGTGCAAAAGTGTTAAATTTTGAGGAGGTCCCATTTCTTAACTTTTTTTTCTTTTTTCCTCAAACTTTGGGCATAAGGTTTAAGAAACTATCACCTACCACAAGATCTTGAAGATGTTATGCTACATTTTCTTCTAGGAGTTTTATGGTTGTTGTTTTTATATTCAAGTCCTTGATCCATTTTTCAGTTAACTTTTTTTTTTTAAAGATTTTATTTATTTATTCATTTATCCCCCCCTTGCTGCTTGTGGTCACTGGGTCAGCTAACCACGCTGTGCAGGCAGGCTTGCCTTCACCAGGAGGCCCTGGGAACCGAACCCAGGGCCTCCCATATGGTAAACGGGAGCCCTACTGATTGAGCCACAGCCGCTTCCCTTCAGTTAACTTTTGTATAAGGTGTGCAATAGGGGTATTCTTTGTTTCTTTTGGATATGGCTATCCAGTTCCCCCAACACCATATGTTGAGTAGGCTGTTCTGGCTCAGCTGGGTGGGCCTAACCGCTGTTTCAAAAATTATGTGACTGTAGCTATGAGAGTCAAATTCTCAGGTTATTTTTTTTTTTAAGGTTTAACTCACTCTTTAGACCACCATTTATTTTATTTTATTTTATTTTATTTTATTTTATTTTATTTTATTTTATTTTAT
>JAKSZT010001672.1:155442-174892 GCA_026826555.1 Tolypeutes matacus
TTATTTTATTTTATTTTATTTTATTTTATTTTATTTTATTTTATTTTATTTTATTTTATTATTTTATTTTATTTTATTTTATTTTATTATTTTATTTTATTTTATTATTTTATTTTATTTTATTTTATTTTGTTTTATTTTTTATAATATATATTTTTTTAATTTCTTTAAAAGATACTTAGATTACATAAATGTTACACAAAAATTATAGGGATTCCAATATGCCCCACATCCCACACCTCCCTCAACCTCCTACATAAAGATCTTTCATTAGTGTGACACATCACCTGAAATGGATAAACACATCCTAGGGCTCTGCCATTAAGCACAGATCATAGTTCAAATTGTAGACCACACTCTCTCCTCCACAGTACTACATATTATAAAATGGCCTATATCTGTCATTGCAATGTCACTCAGGATAATTCCCAAGTCCCAAAAAACCACTGTATTACAACTGCTTTCCCCTCTCCCTGCCCCCAGAGCACCCAGTGGCCACTTATAACACAATATGTTATAAACATATTGTGATTGCTTGAATCACAATATGTTTATAACAGAACACCAGTAAGTCCACTCTAGTCCATAGCTCTTCCCCCAATCCTGAGGAATATGGGATGGTGGTGTCCACTTCACCTCCAATCAAAAGGGGGCTTATATTTGTGGGTATTGAGGTTGAAAGTACAGAGGTGGGAATGCTTTCATGGTAATATGACAAGGAAGTGTTACTGGTTTAGGGTGTTGGTTGGAGGGGGCATTCAGGACAGGGTGCACCTGGATCAGGCTGCTAGGGAGTGTGTGAGGGTTCATCCTGTCATAATGTATTGTGTTAGTGGGTGGAAACCCACATAATGAGCAGGAAGGAGATGGAGTCCCATCTTTGGGAGGACCGATTCATTCAAATATAGACAGGTGGTGGTCTCTCAAGAGCAAGGGTGGTTTCTAATAGGGGAGGACAAATCATGTGTCAAGACCTCTTGTTGCATGTAACTATGAATCTTGTCATCCAATTAGTCAAGCCAGGGGTTTTCTTGGGCCTGGGGATATGGGGAGGGAGGAACAGAATAGATCAAACAGGGAGTATTTAGTGGTCAGTGGAAATGTTTTTCATTACCTGACAATGATGGACACAGGACACGGTAAACATCATCAAAATTTATAAAAGTGAGAAGCGGTTGTGGCTCAATCAGTAGGGCTCCCATTTACCATATGGGAGGCCCCGGGTTCGGTTCCCGGGGCCTCCTGGTGAAGGCAAGCCCACCCGCGTGGCGTGGTTAGCTGACCCAGCGAGCACAAACAGCAAGGGGCGGATAAATGAATAAATAAATAAAATCTTTAAAAAAAAATTTTATAAAAGTGTACAGTCTAAAATGTAAACCATACTGTAAACCATTGACAATGTTTAGTAGCTATGTTTCACTCTCTGTATATCAGTTATAACAATGCTACCATCCACATACAAAAAAGCTTTTAACATGGGGTGAGGAAAGGGGCAGGAAGTTGAGTATATGAGAGTCTCTTATAGTCTGTGTGTGACTTTGCTGTGACCTAAAATGTCTTTGAAAACAAAATGAAAAATAGTGAAACACTGGTAAGTGAGAGGGGGAAGGTGCCATGGTACAGACTGGACACCAGATATTGCAGTGATAAAAGGCAAAATGTCAAAAAAAAATTTTAATTTTTTTTCATTTGTTGAATATTCCAATCTTTTAATTTTATTTATTTTTAGTTTTTTTTTTAAGTTTTCATGTATTTTATCTTTCACATTTACACTTATCATTATT
This sequence comes from Tolypeutes matacus, assembly GCA_026826555.1. Classification (NCBI taxonomy): domain Eukaryota; kingdom Metazoa; phylum Chordata; class Mammalia; order Cingulata; family Chlamyphoridae; genus Tolypeutes; species Tolypeutes matacus. The sequence goes on from JAKSZT010001672.1 coordinate 157,227, forward strand.
ATTTCATTTTCCTATTAATTGTATTTGGATATTTTATTGGCTTCATCTTTAAAAAGCTTTGGACCACGGAAATGTTACAAGTGGGGTGGGAGAGGATCATTAGTGGGGGGTGTTAAGGATGGTGTGTGCAAGGGAGGAAGTTCATCTGAACATACATACAAGGTATATAAAATTGTTCAAATGTTCACAGGGCATGATCACAGTGTGTGGAGAATCACTCAATAAGTGAGAGAATACAGAATTCCCATCCTGAAGAGCTCTGCAACATTCTCCAAGGCAACAACAGTTCCCCAAGTGCAGGGGCAGTGTCTGGCAAATGAGAATGATCAAATGATGGGTCCATGTTATTGATATCTAGCCTTATGTGTCTTTGTTCATGAAATTGAAACTTAGCCTATTGTTATGGGGTGCCTAAAGGTTGCCTCCTGAGAGCCTCCTTGTTGCTCAAATGTGGCCTCTTTCTAAGCCAAACTCAGCATATGAATGAATTACCTTCCTCCCAGCATGGGACATGACTCCCAGGGATGAGCCTCCCTGGCAATGAGGGATTACCACCAAGTGCCAACTGTCAATATGACTCGAAAAAGACCTCAAATTAAAGGGGGAAAAGGTAAAGATAAATGATTTCCTATGGCTAAGAGACTTCAAAATGAGTTGGGAGGTTGTCCCAGAGGTAATGCTCATGCACATCTCAGTAGGACCTCATACACTTCCAATGTGAATATCACCCCAAATAGAGGGGTCCTGAAGGCCCAGGTCCTATGTCAGGGTGGATAGCTCCAGAGTTTGATGCCTTATCAGTGGGCCCTACTTTGGAATCTGTGCTCCTGAGAGTGACAGAGTTGGACTCAAATATGTCTTCCCTGCACATGGTTCATCTGTTCCTTCTATTCAAACCTATATGTGGTGCTGGAGTTTGTAGGTGTACATCCAGAGACTGGAGTCCTTGGGCTGTCCATGTGCCAGCTGGGCTTGGAATATCAGTGGAGCTGCAACTCATCTCTCTACAGGTCAATGGAATCACCCAGGACACCAGGTGGGGAGATGATGATGGACAATGGCCATCCCAGGGATTGGAGTCTGCAGCTACAGGCAGGATAATTCCATCCATCTTATCCATGGGATATAAGCACCCTCTCAATTTCTCAGTTCTGAATTTGTTTCCTTTGGTCAATCTGTCTGTTCTTATGACTGTACCATGCTGTGTATTTTTTATTTTTAACCACTGTAGCTAAGAAATATGCTTTAAAGTCAGGAAGTGAGAGTTCTCCAACTGTTTCCTTCTTTTTTAATACATTATTTAATATTTGGGAACACTTACCATTTCAAATAAATTTGATTACTGGCTTTCTGATTTCTGCAAAAGAAGGCTGCTGGGATTTTTATTGGGATTACTTTGAATCTGAAAATCAGTTGGACTATTATTGACATCTTAACGATATTTAGTCTTCCAATCTATGAACACAGAATGTCCTTCCATTTATTAGAGTCTTCTTCAGTTTCTTTTAGCAATGCTTTGTAGTTTTCTGAATACAGGTCTTTTATGACCTTGGTTATTCTTAAGTATTTTATTGTTTTAGTCACTATTATAGACTTTTTTTTTCTGATTTCCTCCTCAGATTGCACATCAGTAGTGCATAGAAACACTATTGATTATCGCATATTTATCTTGTATCTCGCCACTTTGCTAAATTCATCTATTAAGTCTAGTAGTTTTTTTGTGAAATTTTCAGGATTTTCTAGATATAGTATCATGTCATCTGGAAATAGTTTTATTTCTTCCTTTCATATTTGGGTGCCTTTTATTTCTTTGTCTAGCCTAATTGTTGTAGCTAAAACTTCTAGCATAATATTGAATAATAATGGTGTTAAAGGGTATCTTTATCTTGTTACTGATCTCAGTGGGAAAGTTTTCAGTCTTTCACCATTGAGTACAATGGTAGTTGTAGATTTTTCTTAAGTGCACTTCACCATATTGAGAAAGCTTTCTTCTATTCCTATCCTTTGGAGACTTTTTATCAAGAAAAGGTGATTTACTTTGTCAAATGTCTTTTCTGTCTCAATTAAGGAGATCATGTGATTTTTCTTTTTCAATTTATCAATGAGGTTTATTACACTAACTGATTTTATTGTGTTGTTTCACTCTTGCATATCTGGGTTAAAACCCACAAGATCATGGTATATAATTATTTTAGTGTGCTTTTGGATTCTGTTTGAAAGTATTTTGTTGATGATTTTTCATCTATATTCATTATATATCTTGGTCTGTAATTTTTTTTTTAGTATCTTTTTCTGGTTTTGGTATGAGTGTGATGTTAGATTCAAAGAATGAGTATGGTAGCATTCTTCCCTGTTCAATATTTTGGAAGAGTTTGCACAAGATTGGTATTAATTAATCTTTGAATGATTGGTAGAATTTACATATAAAGCCATCTAGTCCCAGCCTTTTCATTTTAGGAGGGTTTTGATGACTCTTTCAATCTCTTCACTTCTCATTGGTTTGTTGATGTCTCCTATTTCTTCTAAAATCAATTTAGGAGGTTCATGTATTTCAAGCAATTTGTCCATCCCCTCTACATTGTCTTTTTTTTTTTTTTTTTTTTGCATATTGTTATTCATAGTATCATATAGTATCATCTTATAATCTCTTTTATTTCTACAGTATCAATGTTAATGTCCACCTCTCATTTTTTATTTTATTTATTTGTCTCTACTCTTTTTTTTTTTTTTAAGTCTAGCTAAGTGTTTGTTGATTTTGTTTATCTTCTCAAAGAACCAATTTTTGGTTTTGTTGATTCTCTATTGTTTTTTTTGTTGTTGTTGTTCTTGATTACATTTTTTTTTTTCTACTCTGATATTTACTATTTCTTTCCTTCAGCTTGGTTTGGGATTAGTTTGCTCTTATTTTTCTTGTTCTTCCAGGTGTGCCATTAGATCATCAATTTTAACTATTTCTTCTTTTTTAATGTAGGTATTGAGTGTTATAAATTTTCCTCTCAGAACTGCCTTTCAATGTCTCATAGATTTTGGTATTTTGTGTTCTCATTTTCATTAATCTCAAGATATTTTCTGAATTCTCTTCCAATTTCTTCTTTGACCCACTTATTGTTTAAAAGTGTCTTATTTAATGTCCGTATGTTTTCTGTCCATTATTTATTTCCAGCTTCATTCCATTATGATCAGAAAAAGTGTTTTGTCTAATTTCAATTATTTTAAATGTATTGAGACTTGTCTTGGGAACTGACATATGATCTATCTTGGAGAATCATTCATAAGCACTTGAAGAAAATATGTGTCCTGCTGTTTTGGGATGAAATGCTTTATAGATGTCTGTTAGGTCTAGTTCAGGTATCATGTTATTCAAGTTCTCTGTTTCTTTATTTATCCTCTGTCCAGATAGTCTATCCAATACCGAGAGTGGTGTATTGAAGTCTCCAACTATTATTGTAGAGATATCTATTTATCCCTTTTGTTTTAACAGTGTTTGCCTCATGTATCTTGTGGCACTAAGGTTAGGTGCCTAAATATTTAGCATAGTTATTACTTTTTGGTGAGTTGTCCCTTTTATTTATATATAAAGACCTTTTCCATTCCTTATAACAGTTTTGCATTTAAAATCTATTTTATCCAATATTAGTATCACCACTCCAGCTCTTTTTTGTTTACTCTTTGCATGGAATATATTTTTCCAACCCTTCACTTTTAATCTGGTTATATCCTTATGTCTCTCTTATAGACAACACATAGATGGGTCATATTTTTTAATACATTCTATTATTTTGTGTCTTTTGATTGGCATGTTCAATCCATTATCATTCAATGATATGAATGAAAAGGCATTACTCAATCCATTTTAGCCATTGGCTTACTGTTGTCATGTGATAATATAGTTTATTTTTTACCCTTTCTAACCTTCTTCATTCCTATACCCTTCTCCAAGTCTTTCACCCTTGTTTTTCCTTTCAGGCTGCAATACTCCCTTTAGTATCTATTGTAATTCTGGTCTTTTGGCAATATATTCTATCAGTTTTTGTTTGTCTGTGAATACTTTGAACTCTTCGTTTTTGAAGGACAACTTTGGCAGACACAGAATTCTTGGATGGCAATTTTTTTTCTTTCAATACCTTAAATACAGCCTACCACTTCCTTCTCTCCTCCATGGTTTCTGATAAGATGTCAACACTTAATCTTATCAAGATTTCCTTGTATGTGATGTTTTCTTTTCCCTTGCAAATTTCACAATCTTCTATTTATCTCTGATATTTATCATTCTGAAGAGTAGGTGTCTCCAGATAGTCTCTTCATGATTATTCTCTTTGGAGTGTGTGTGTTTGTCCTTCTTAGATATTGATATTTATGACTTCCATAAGGTTAAGGAAGTTTTCAGTCATTATTTCCTCAAATTTTCTTTCTACCACTTTTCCATTATCTTCTCCTTCTGGGACACAGATAATATGTATATTTTTGTGTTTCACTTGTCATTCTATTCCCTGAGACCCTGTTCCATTTTTTTCCATTCTCTTCTCTTTCTGTTCTCCTGTCATTTACAGTTCAGATGTTCTGACTTCAAAATCACTAATTCTCTCTTCAAGCATTTCAAACCTGCTGTTTTGTGCCTCTAATTGTGTAGTTTTAATCTCATCCATGAATTTCATACCCATAAAATCAGTTACTTTTCTTTCCAGGTTTTCAAATTGCTTTTTATGCTCACCAAGTGTCTTCTTAATATCCTTTATCTCTTTAGTCATATTTTCTTTCAATTCTTTATAATGATCTAGAAGAGATGTGTGATTATCATCAATTAATTGTTTCAAATCCTGAATATCTTCAGGATATTTGCTTTGTTCTTTTGGCTGGGCCATCTCTTCCAGCTTCTTAGTATGGCTCACAATTTTTTGGTGACGTCTAAGTATCTGTTGGTGATTTTACTCTGTAGTGAATTTCTCTCTCAGCAATTATTGTTTTTTACACTTTCTTTTATATTTGGTTCCATTATCCTAAGTCTTTTAACTTGTCCAGGTTAAGTTACCAAAATGGTGCCAAGGACTGACTAGTTGGTTGCAGATTTTCTTCCAGGGTAGGTGTGAAAGGAGCTCTAAAAGCAGTTTCTTTCCATGTAATTTCCAGTCCAGCCAGCAGGTGGTGCACATTGGTGCACCTTTCTGCAGAGGTGTGTCTCTGTCAGTTTTACTTTGTTTTCATTTGGTCAGAACAAAGATTCAAAGTGGCTCTTCTAGCTGAATTCACTGACCCCCCCTTCCCTTTTCCCTTGTAACAGCTGGCAGGGAAGAAGACTTCTGCTCCCCTTTCGGACAGCTGAAATGAGCAGGAATTTTTAGCCCCACAGACTATCTTGGGGGAGTGAAATCTTCCTGGAACCTGGGAGATTAAGTAACTCACAGTTTGTTGTTTGAGATTCTTCATCTCCCATTCCTCACCCTCTTGGGAGTTGTGAAGCACTGTTCTGGTCTGCTGGCTTCCCACAGCAGGCCCTTCAGGCAGCCTTTGACTCTTTCTCCATTGTTTTTGTGAGAGCTGAGTATTTTCTGCCTTATCTGTTGCCATGTTGCCACAATTCATGAAACATACACTTTTATACATTTTGACAAAATTTATCATGGCCTGTATCCATCCATCTTTGCAATATCATGTAGAACAATTCCAATGTTCCAAGAGTGCCCCATGTTCCATCTATTCTTTTCATCCTACCCCCTCCCCTTGGAACCAATGGCAACCAAGTTTTACTCCTTGTAGAACAAAATTCATAGCTACTTGCAACAATGTTAAGTGCTTGACATGTTAGTCTTTTGTCCCATATTATACCCTGCCTATGTTCTTGAGAGACTCCCAGCATAGGACATGACTCCTGGGGATGAGCCTCTCTGGCACTGAGAGATTACTAACAAGAACCAACTAGCAATGCAACTGGAGAAAGATCTTGATTAAAGTGGAAAAGCTAAAGCCAAATGAATTTATATGGCTAAGAGATTCCAAAGTGAGTTGGAAGGTCATTCCAGAGGTTACACTTATGCATGTTTCAGCAAGATTTCATTGTCTGCCACAGTAAATATTGCCTCATATAGTAGGGCTCCTGAGGCTCTAGAGGCATCCAGACACTATAGGAAGGGCGGAAAGCTCAGGAGTATGGCACCCTGCCAGTAGGCCCCACTTTGGAATTTATTCTCCCCAATGTGACAGAATTTGACTCATTTGTGATTTCTCTACATGAGGCTCTTTTACCCCTTTTATTTGAAGCTAAAATTAGTACTAGAGTTAATAGGTACATGTCCAATTTAATTTTTTAGGCTGGCCATGTGCAAGTTGGGCCCTAAATCTCAACAGCATTGCAACACCTACTACCCAGTTCATTGGACTCACTCAGGACAAATAACATGGTGATTATGATGGTCAATGACCATCCATAGGAACAGAGAAAATCTGCAACTGCAAGCAAGATAGTCCCATCTATCTACCCCAAGGGATCTAAGAACCCTCTCAGTTAGAGGTGGTGTGGGCATCACTATCCCAGTATCCTTGGGATTGGGGAAAGAATGATGGACTAGAGTAGACTTACTGTTATACTACTCTAAGCTTATTGTAATTCTAACAATGGAAGAACTTTTATCATTGATGTGGAGGCAGTGGTCACTGGAGCTTCTGAGTGGAAGGAGAGGGAAAAATAAATGTAATACAAGGACATTTTCAGGACATTGGAATTGTCCTGAGGGATGTTGGAATGACAGATGCAGGCCAATATATATCTTGTCATAACTTACAAAATTATGTGGGAGAGAGTGTAAACTATAATGTAAACTGTAATCCATGTTTAGGAGCAATGCTCCAGTATGTGTTCTTCAAATGTAACAAATATACCACATTAATGAAGGATGTTGTTTTTGCAGAAAAATGTGGGAGGGTTAGGGAGTGGGGCATATGGGAATTCCCCTCTATTTTTTATGTAATATTTCTGTAATCTAAGTATCATTTAAAAATAGAAAAGTATATAAAATAAATAAATAAAACATTAAAAATTTAATCTAGAAATGGCCATTTATTCTCTGTATTTCATGCTGAATACACTCTTATGTTATGGCTTTTTAATTTATTAGTCTTAACTAACCATTATGAAGAAATCAGCAGTATAAAAACATTGTGGTGAATTCTTCCATCCCTGAATGCACATTAAAATGTCAGACCCTGAAGCATGCTTTTGATATCTTTTCACTGATAGCAAATGGGTGTGAAAGCCAGAAAAAAGGCCTTTCCCTCCAGTCATTGTTACAATGCTGCAACTATTAAGGATACCTTTTTTAGGAATGCCTTCCACCTTATTTCCTCCTATGGAAAGAAAGGAGTGTTAGGTTGGCTTACGGAGAAAGGAATGGTTCCAATGGTGAAAGACAAGGGTTCAGGGAGGCCTGCTTTGCACAAACGCATTTTTTATGGACACATTGATTGTGTTTGGTCTTTATGGAAACATGGTGTTAGTCTATATATTCAAGATAAATAAGACTTTTCAGCTAAGGATCTTATAACTAAGTTAGTCCAACTCCTGTAGTATTCAAGAATACTGATCTAACACATCTCTATACTTGAGAAAATACATATTTTTCCCTGGATCATGGTAGCCAGAATAGCAAACATCATCCAATATTGGTGGTTCTGTTATCCAAGAGTGAGGTTTATATAAAGGAGGGGGAGTTTTGTAAATTTCACTCAGTGCTTCTGTCTCAAAAATGGTGTGTTTATATCTGTAGTCATGGTCCTAGAAGATGTTTTGGTCTTTGAGATGTGAACAGATACACTTGATCCCCAGGCTTGTGGAAAGATTGAATGGTCATAATTGCTCCTAAGTGGCAGCTGCTAAGGACCATACCATCTTATTAACTGAAGATGTTAGTCTTTATAGATTTGGTCTAAATATTTTTCATCAGTTAGGAATTATTCCTCCACCATCCAGTTTTAGTGTACTGAGACAGATGCAGTTAAAAAATCTGAAAGGGAGAATAGTCATTGGAGTAGCAGCAGGCAGGTTTCATATAGTGCTATGAACTAGTGAAGCTGTGCACACTGTGGGACTAAATGGTGTACAACTTGGTTATTTACTATATCCTAATGGAGAAAATTGTGCAACTGCTCTCTGTCACATCTCTGGTCTTCATTATAAAGACATCACTCTCTTTGTTTGTTTCAAGTGATGAGGCCACAGTCTGTGTTACCACAGGGAGATATTTACTTAATTGCAAATAATCAGTGCAAGAAAGTTGTTCATAAATAACTAAACTTAAAAAGAGTACTTGTGCCTGGGGAGGGCATATGGGATACTAGGTTCATCCTGAATATTTGAAAGAAAATAGGAGTAAAAAATCGCATTATTGTAATGGACGAAGATGAAAGGGATTTCATCTGAGATAGGTCAGCAGCTTTATAGAACAATGTCAATGGGACTATCCATGCCAGGTCTTCATTTCTGATATTGCTTTAAATAGATATGAAATTTTCTTTGTCATTCAAGATGGCAAAGTATCTACAGGGAAAAAGTTTGAGGGAAAAAGACAAAATTCTGGAAGGAAAACAGACATTTTATCAATCCTTCATAAATTTCTCATCAGATGTTTCTTGTGCCTCTGAAATAAATAGCATATATGAAAGAATTAGACTTGATAAACTTACTTTTCCCATAGAGCTTGTGGTAGTTTGATATTGTTTATGAAATCCAAAAATAGAAAAGGGATTATGTTTGTAAACTGGTCTGTCCCTCCAGGAATATTATATTATATTGGAATTAAAGGTTTCACTTTTACTTGATTAAATAATGATTAAGGCCATTATTGGGCCACGTCAGTAGTATGTTGCATCCCCACCCCCTTGGTGAGAGGCACTCACAGAGAAAATGACAAGGCACAGGAGTTAGTTGGAGTTTTAAAGCTGGATCTCTGGAAGTAAGCACACAGAGCTTGGCTTAAAGAGAGGCCATTATTTGAGCAACGACGAGGCTTTCAGAAAGTAACTCTTAGGTACCATATAATATGAGGCTAAGTTTCAATTTCAAAAGCAAAGTTTCATAAGTACAGTCATCACTATCAATGGCCTGTCAATGGTCCATCTTCCTTCACTAGTCATTGCCACCATTGGAATCATATTTGAAAATCAAAAATAATTAATATTTTGTTAAGAAAACTGGTAATAAACCAAAGCTAAATCTGGAAAAATGTTCATTTCTGTGATGTTACCATGAAATCAGTGGAATGGAAAAGAATTTCCTTCTCATAATTGTGCTCTTTGCACCACACTTGAATATTTTCATAGTATGCTGATAAGCTGGTAGATTGAGACTTCCAGTTTGTACTTCTGGAAATGCCAATACAGTTAGTTTGACATACTGCAAGTTATTTTAGACAACCTCTATACTAATGAAACTGTGGTGATAAAGTATCTTAAAATATGGATTTTATTTTTGTGCAATTGTGGTGGCTGATCAATTTCCCATAAGTTGATTAAAAGAAATCTGTGAAGTAGCATTAACTAAAAAAATCGCCCTTAAGAATGCTGTGCTACCACTTGAATTTGCAGCAATATCTAATGATGAACAGTTGAAACTGTCTTGTTTACAGTTTATAGGATTGATTATGGCAGCTTTCCTTGAAGCAAGGTCTGGTGATGTTTTCAGTGACGATCCATTGAAGGATCATTCTGTGTTTGGCCAAAAAATGATTCCAAAAATGAATAGAAGTAGCAAGATGGACCAGATACTAGCTATTTGGAAGTGGAAGTTGGAGATATCTATTTGAAAGAAGAAATAAGTATAGAACAAAATTAGATGGAAACTATTTTCAAGAACACAATAACAAAAGCAAAAAGAAACCATGTAAGTGTTCACATAGTACTAGAACTTACAAACACTTAGATAGTTTTCAGGATCCACCATCTACAAAATTAGTAAAGGCAGTAAGATCCATTGTGTGGAATCTCTTCCAGAACTATTGATATCAGACTCTAAAGGAAGATATACAGGTGTAGGTAGATCCAGAGATTTATAGTCCCCTGATTTCACTATAGGATTCCATTCAGTTAAGACTAAGGGAAAGTTACACCATATATTAGTAGTATATGTTTTACATATCCTAAGAAGATTTAAAACCATGGGAAAAATATCAATTTCTCAAAAGATTAATTTTTTTCTAAAATAAATGTTTATCCATACATGCATTGAATAATTTGAAAGAGGGTGGGTTTTGAATTTTAATTCCAATACTATATTATCAAAGATTTTTGAACTTGCGATATATGAATAGACTTTAAAAATTGTTTATTTTCTTAAAGATATGCTGTTTGTTTTTGAGTGGTTAAAATTTTAAAAAGCTGTTTAATCTGTGCTCCAACATATAGACAAGTTGGGAAGGTTAATGTTCTAGATTTTGGGAAATAAGCCTAGGGGAAGAAACAGGCATGAAAACAAATTTGCAATAAAAATGGTCTTGATTCAAAAAAGGAAAAAAAAGAAAATGGTATAAAGTAACAAACCCACTAGAAGTGAGACCAAGAAAATACTTCATATACTTTAGTGGAGTGGATTACAGGAAATCTCAAGAATTGTTAGCATGTCTCTCAAAACAGCAAGGAAAGGATCCCTATTCTGGTTTTGCAGCAAAGATTCTGGAATGTGCCTATAATAGATTGTTCTAGTCTTGGGATCCAGGGATATTACTATGGGATATTAACAGGGATATATAATAATATGCCCTGGAATGTCACTATTTCACAACTCTTAAGTAAAATACATCCTTCATTGAAAGCAGAATTCCTTACACTCATAACTATTCTAGCCTAGTGCATAGGACTCCTATTCTCCAGAGAGACCATCTTGCCCAAGGAAGGTCAGTCATCCTCACTCTCACATTCCAAGTTGTCCACGACAACTCTGCCATAGCCTTTGGTGATGACTGTGTGGTTCAGAAAACAGAAAGTTTTGTCCTTATTAATATTACTGATCTCTGACATATGCTCTGGGTTGTGTTGACTCCATTGCTACTATTAGAGCAAGTAAAACCAAAATGATATACACAACATGTGTCTGTGTATGGTATCACCAGCAATGAGAACTTTTATCATTAAAGTTGTCACGCAAGATCCCATATCTGATTACAGAATTTGACATTAGTAGAAAGCTGGATAGATGGAGAGGTAACTAAACCATCAGATATAAACAAGCATATAATCAGCAAAAGACAGCATGAAGAATGCCAACTATATAATGCTAAAACCACTAATATACTCTCAACATATTCTTTACTCATCCTTTTATTTTCAACATTTTCAATCAAGATATATATATATAGATAGATAGATAGATAGATAGATAGATAGATGATAGATAGATAGATGATAGATAGATAGATATCACACAACTTATAACAGTGATTTCATTTTTCTATGAGTCATATTTTTGGGTAATATAACCTATTAATTATTATTGATATAACAAGTTATCATGTTCTTAGTTTTGACACTGTTTGCTTTATGATTTTAGGAAATCCTTTTCTTTTGTAATGGATCCTGCTTTATTCCCCATGTTATTTTTATTATCATCATTTGATCATTTGGGCTGGAATGAGATAAAAAAAAAATGAGGCTGATGCAACCAATCAGAAAAACCACTGAGACAACATTTACATTTAATGCACTGATTGAAGGTTTCTGTGCATTTAAATGAATGAACCCTCCCTAAAACTGACAAGCTTGGGTTTCTATGGGGCCAAAAGTATAATAATCCCAGAGTTTTAGCTATTATCATAATATCTGGGATAATTAAAGTATTGCTGTAGGCAATATTACTCATTCTCTCCTTCAATAATCTTTGTGGCTAATCAGCACTCTACCTCACTGGGCCCTCTCTAGGGCTCTAAAAGCCTTTTTTTTAAACACTCAATTGCAAATTTATGTTCTTATTTTTTTCCTTAATTTTTTGTTACAAACATTAGAAGATAAAGTGGAAAGGAAGCTTGGATCCCTCAACTTTGGAAATTTTGATTGAGGAGATTAGTTTGCTAACTTATGTAACACTTTTCTATTGGATTCTCCCCTTAGACATGTTGCTTACATTTCATTTCCACTGTTACCATTTCCCCCTGCATTGAGGAAAGTATTCCTGGAAAAAATCATTAAAGTAAAAGTCTGTGAGCAGTGGCAGAGTTTATAGCCCATCCATGAGCTTTCTTATTTTTTAATAGTTCCTTATCTGATGATCAACATTTATGCCATTCAATATGTGTAAGTTACAATTTTCAAAATACCTTGGAAGGGTGGTTGTTGCATAGTCACCAGGGTCTGCTGAAATGTTAGAGAAAGAAAGAGAGAGGAGTTATTGCCATTAGATCACATTTTCATCTTTAACACATTTCCTTTTTGTTGGACTGTTATATTCAAAATGTTCTTAATATGTCATTTTGTTGTTGCTCTAGAAGCTCAGATTATTTTAGTTTTGGTAGTTGGAAATATAATATATGCACATACATCATTTTCTGCAGCAGGATTTACTATGCTATCTAGTCCCATGTTTCACTTTTTAGCTGTTCTTCTAGTGATATACATGGTCTTAGACTTTCTGTTTCAAACACCACCCTACCCAAATATTACCACGGTTATTTACAAACACTAAAATGTAATATCCACATTTCTATCTACTTCTTTGTTTACTTTGTGTATTCCCAGGACACTTTTATTCTTTTTTGGACTAACTGTTGGTGAACTCATACACTTTCTTTGCTTTCCTTGCATCATTATGCCATCAAGTCTAATTTAATTTCCATATTCCATCTTCTTTCTGAAGTCAAGTTTTTTGTACCAACCATCTAATTTATTCAATTGTGTGTCTAATAAGGAACTCAAACTTCCAAGACTGGTCTCTTAATCTAATGCAGCACAATCATTGTCCACCCATCTCATTTGTTGGAAACTCTCCTTTAAGATCTTTAGATTTTTATTCCTTTCCTAACAATATAGTCAATTCAAATCTAGACAGGACATTTCATCTTGAGTTCACCACTGTCTAGAGCCTCCCTATTTACTTAGAGCCTTCAGAATTGTGTATAAAGCGCTGAAAAATACATTCACCTCTGCTTATTACTTCTTTCATCTCATTTCTTACTGCTCTTCCTGGATCAGTCCACATCTTTATACTGCTTCTTTGCTACCAACACAAAGACAAGGAAATTCCACTTTACAGGTCTTGGCTCTCACTGTTCCCTTTGCCCAGAGTGCCATTTCCAGTGATATCTGTGCAGTTAAATTCCTTGTTTCTATCAATCATTACTAAAAAGTCACCTTGTATGGAGGTCTGACTATTCTAAAATTTCTGTTCTTCAGAATTCCTAATCTCCTTTCTGTTAACAGTTTTATGGTTTGTGTTTCTTCCACATTATGTATTTTTTTTTTAATGAATTATGTATCTCAGTTTATTTCATGCTTCTCTTGCTAGATTTTCAGCTCTGCTGGGACAAGGATCTCATCTGTTTGGTTTATTAATACATCCCAAGTATCTTAAATAAAACATGGAAGATAGGAGATAGTCTATACATATTGGTTGAACAAATAAGTGAATGATGTCATCAAGGTCAAAGAAAAATATATGTTTTTCTTTTTTATTATTATTATTTGCAAAGGACCTTTAGATTACATAAATGCTACACAGAACATATAGGGGATTCCCATATACTTCACCCCCTCTACCTCCCATAATTTCCCCCATTAGCAACATCTTTCATTTGTGTGGTACATTTGTTACAATGGTGAACACATATTGAAGCATTGGTACTAACCATGGTCTATAGTTTACATTATGGTTTACACTTTGCATTGCACAATTTTATAGATTTGGACAAAATGTATAATAGCCAAAATTTTGATTGCATTTATTTTCCATTTGATGTTAGTTGGGAGGAAATGAAAGTAAGACAGAATTGGAGAGAACAGTAAAGGATGAAATGTGAGGCAACTGGAAAACAAACAAGAAGAATTATGGAGGTAACAAGAGTGTTAAGAAAATAAACAAAAGTTTTTCATAGAATAAGAGAGTTATTCTTGATAGTTATTCTTGTCACTTACTTAAGCATGTCACCCAGACTTTTGTATGGCTTCTATTATCTTTCACTCATTCACCAGGTGAAAGAACCTAAATAAATGATCATAAATCTTCTACACAACAGCTTTAATACCATTATTTGTTAGGTCAGGGATAATATCATTTGGAGCTTGGAGAAATACTGTTTACAACAGTGACACCAACAGGTCATAAACACTGGAAACATCTGTGGATGGCTTCAAATATGCCAGTGCAGCAGCACTAAGGAAAAAAGTGAAAACAACCAGGTGAGGATTATAGGTGGAGAAGGTTTTGTATTGACCTACAGTTGATATGACCTTCAGTATTGTAGGAAAGACGTGAATATGTGAGAGAACAATGGAAACAAAATGGACAAATCTCAATGAGGAATTAACAGCAACTGCTCCAACTTCAGCCAGGTACTCCTCTGAGCAAGTGAGTCTGAGTAACTGAGGGATCTCACAGAAGAATTGATGCACCAGATTGGATGACCTGAGTGGCAAGGAGAAGGTTGTAGCTGTGTGCAGGATTCCATATACCCCACCACTGAACCAAGTGTTAGTGGACATATTTATGCAGTACACTTTTCCATGATACCCTCATGGCTCAGAGGGTGGCAGATGTTCAAAGAGTAGTCGTAAGACATCAATATGAACAAGATCATCTATGTACATGCCAAGGAAACCATGAGGAAAACTTGGAAGATGCATCTCAAAAGAGAGAACTACTTTTAGTCAAGTTGTCAAAAATGTTTTTGGGGAGAGTAACTGAGATATAGAAGGAGACTAGTAGGCACAAGTGTTTGATGAAGAAGAACATGGGAATTTGGAGATGTTGGTCAATGGTGGAAAGTATAATTATAAGGATATTGCCATTAAGGGCCACCAGAATACTTTGTAAGTACACCATACCAGACAGGATCTGCTATCACTAAACCTTGGCATATGACATGAGTTGGAACATCGTCACAGAACTCTGATTTGTCAATTCATATCTAGGATGGAAAAGGAAGGCAATTTGTAGATCTGTCTCTTTTTGTTCAAGGAAGTATATCTTTTGTAATGTGTAATTAATCCACATCCCTTGACCCAATGGAGAAAAGAGTATTATATGCCTCATATTACCCTCCCTTTTCTTCTTTTATCTCATAAAATACATTCATAAGAAAACATGGTAACAGTGAAACTAATGACTAAACCAGTTTCTCTACCTATGTTTCCAATCTATACATAACATTTCCTAAGTGCTTTCTTTATCATTTTTATACTATCCTCAGTTACTCTCTCCCCTATCCATTCCCTGAGCATTTTCTAAAGTAAGAAGTAAGTAAAATTGTGTCTCTCTAGCAGAGGGAAGGGGAATAATAAAACAGTACTAATAATGTGTCTATACAGCCACTCTACTGATCAGGGGTCCCTTCGATTCCTAGGTCACAGGGTCTGTTAGACTGGTGAGCTCAGTAGCTGTCTCTACCCCTAAGCAGATGTGTAAGTTATGGTTTAAATTCACCTAAAGTCTCAGTAAAAGTTAGCTATGTTAATGGATTCACTGTCATTATGAGATAAGTATTAAAATATTTCTAAACATTTTATTTTATATACAAAATTCTTAACAACAGTGAAAGAAAATAAAATTTCAATAATCTTAAATCAATACATTAGCAAATCACTAGTAAAGATCTATGCAATGTATTAGCATGGGGGTTGATCTTCCCTTCATGAAAATTCATAAAATTGAGAGCTGGTTCTGCCTATAATAATGTTTTTCTCTGAAACAATACAAAGGTACTGTAATTTTTCAGGATGCTAATAATAGTGTTATATGTGGGTTAAAATGTAACAAATGCAAACTAGGGGCTCTAGAGCATAGTAATATATTAATATTCTTCCTTCAATGGTAGAAAAACAAGTTTTCTAAGTGAAAGGGAGTAGACACAAAGTATCACATATTTAACTTCATCAACACGAAAGTTAAATACAAAGAACTTTATAGAGACAGAAATTGATTAGCATTTATTTAAAGCAAGCAAAGGTTAGAGAGATTGAGAGGTGACTACTTAATGTTATGGAGGGTTCTCTTTTTGGAGTAATGAAAATGTTTTAATATTGCTTGCAATGATGAATGCACAACTTTGTGATTATGCCAAATGCCATTGATTGCACTCTTTAGATATATTGTATGGTTTATGATTACATTTCAATAAAATTGATAAAAAAAGAAGTTGGGGGCAATTTGTAAAAGAGTAAAAAGGAGCAAGCCATGAAGAATAAGTTAAATAAAAGAAAAAAGGACAAGGCCATTTAAAACAAGCTAAATTCTGCCTCATGGAAGAGGGTGTGATAGGATGTGTCAAAGGTTGCTGAATGTACTATAAAGATTGTGAATTGAATTCTGTATATAACAAGATAAATGTCATTGTCAATTGTTAACCTTAATAATAGTTGCTTTGGATGTATATTGGATTTAAGAGAATTCCTGTCTTGTGATGGATAGGAAAAGGGGATATTAAATACACACAACATTTTCAAATTTTGATGTAAATGGGAGCTATGAAATTGAGTGACAGTGGTGGGAAGAAGTTGGGTCTTTTGCATGCTGGCAGAAATAGTCTAATGAAAGTGTTGGTGCAGGAAAAATGAAGAGCTGCTGAAACTATATCTCTGAGCTATTGAACTGGGTGGGAACTTATTGCATATGTGAAAAGTTTTACTTTGCCTTGTACTAGGAACATGACCTCACACTTAAAAGCAAGAATGAGAACTTTGAGGATGTGAGAAAATTTTTAGATAAGTTGGTAGAAATATTAACAGTTTAAACTGAAGTTTTCTTCTGAATGCTTTAATATTCTCAGTGAAATAGGAAACAGCTAATGGGAGTATAATGTCTCATTCTTGAGCTGACATAAATATGGAGAAAGGAAGAACTGGAAAATCCAAGACAATTGAGAAATTATTAAATAGTCATCTAGAAAGAGTGGTAGTGAATAGACACCAGATAGTTAATATTATTTTTGAAGTTTAAAAAGCCCATTTGAAGTAATGGGTTATAAATTTAAAGTAAGGGAATTCAGCAAAATTTTGCTTTTCTTGTGTCATATTCAGGATTGTGTGGTCAGACAAAAATGTGACAGTATTTAAATGGCTTGGGGCAGCTATGAATCACATTGAAGATAGGGAAGATCAGTTACATGATACTGAAATGAAGAAATCAGAATGTTAGGTTTACCTGGATAAAGAGAGTAAAGAGATATATGAAGGGGAAAGGGGAGAGATTAAAAATAAAACCAGGAGTGTAAATGGCAGTTAGCCCTGTAGTTCAAATCTTGGAGTGCTATTAAACAAGGAGAAAAGTTTCCCTTATCAAAAAACATAAAATGAATACAAATCGAAATGACATTGAGTAGCAGTATTTTATTTTATTTTTTATTTTTTTCCTTCTTTTTTTTTTATTATGGGTAAAAATCAAAATTCTCACAATACATACAAACATTTGCAAAATGATATATAAATATATATGCATATATGTGTATTTGCTTACAAAAATGTTATTTATATATATATATATA
>JAKSZT010001672.1:175292-205212 GCA_026826555.1 Tolypeutes matacus
ATCATTTTCAGAAAGTTTCCATCTATTCCTATCTTTTGTAGTGTTTTTATGAGGAAAGAGTGCTGTATTTTGTCAAATGCTTTTTCTGCATCTATAGAGATGATCATGTGATTTTTTTCTTTCAGTTTGTTTATGTGGTGTATTACATTGATTGATTTTCTTATATTGAACCGTCCTTGCATACCTGGGATGAAACCCACTTGCTCATGGTGTATAATCCTTTTGATATGTTCTTGAATGCGATTAGCAAGTATTTTGTTAAGGATTTTAGCATCTAGGTTCATTAGAGAAATTGGTCTGTAATTTTCCTTTCTTGTGGTATCTTTATTTGGTTTTGGTATTAGGGTAATGTTGGTATCATAGAATAAGTTAGGTACTATTCCTTCTACTTCTATTTTTTGGAAGAGCTTAAGTAGAATTGGTGTTAGCTCTTTCCGGAATGTTTGGTAGAATTCAGCTGTGAAGCCATCTGGTCCTGGACTCTTCTTAGTTGGGAGGTTTTTAATGACTGAGTCTATCTCTTTACTTGTAATTGGGCTGTTGAGTTCATCTATTTCTTCTTTCATCAATGTCGGCTGTTTGTGGGTTTCTAGAAACTTGTCCATTTCCTCTAAATTGTCATTCTTGTTGGCATATAATTTTTCAAAGTATCCTCTTATGATACTCTTTATTTCTGTGGGGTCAGTAGTGATATCACCTTGCTCATTCCTTATTTTATGTATTTGCATCTGTTCTCTCTTTTTCTTTGTTAGTCTGGCTAAGGGTTTCTCAATTTTGTTGATATTCTCGAAGAACCAGCTTTTGGTTTTGTTTATTGTTTCCAGTGCTTTCTTATTCTCTATTTCATTTAGTTCTGCTCTAATCTTGGTTATTTCCTGTTTTCTACTTCTTTAGGTTTAGTTTGTTGTTCTTTTTCCAATTCCTCCAAGTGTGCAGTTAGGTCTTCAATTTTAGCTCTTTCTTCTTTTTTAATATATGAATTTATGGCTATGAACTTCCCTCTCAGGACTGCTTTCACTGCATCCCATAGGTTTTGATATGTTGTGTTGTTGTTTTCAGTTTCAAGGTAATTACTGATTTCTTTTGAAATTTCCTCTTTGACCCACTGTTTGTCTAAGAGTGTGTTGTTTAACTTCCATATCCTTGTGCCTAACCTGTTTCTCTGGCCCTTATTGATTTACAACTTCATTCTATTGTGGTCAGAGAAATTACTTTGTATAATCTCAATCTTTCTGAATTCATTGAGTGTTGTTTTGGGGTCTAGCATGTGGTCTATTTTGGAGTATGTTCCATGTGCACTGGAGAAGAATGTAAATCCCACTGTATTTGGGTTTAGTGTTCTGTATATGTCTATTAAGTCCAAATCTTCTAATGTATTGTTGAGTGCCTTCGTTTCTTTATTGATTCTCTGCCTAGATGTTCTGTCTAATGATGATAGTGGTGTGTTGAAGTCTCCTGCTATAATTTAGAGGAATTTATTTCTCCTCTTAGTTTTTCCAGAGTTTGCCGCATGTATTTTGAGGCACCTCGATTAGGTGCGTAAATGTTGATGATTGTTCTCTCTTCTTGAGAGATTACTCATATGTAATGTCCATCTTTGTCTCTTACAATAGTTTTGCATTTAAAGTCTATTTTGTCTGATATTAGAATAGCTACTCCTGGCTTTTTTGGGTATTGTTAGCTTGTAAAATGGTTTTCCAGCCATTCACTTTCAGCCTCCTTGAATCCCTGGGCCGAAGGTGGGTTTCTTGTAGACAGCATATAGATGGATCATATTTTCTCATCTATTCTACCAATCTGTGTCTTTTGATTGGTGAATTGAATCCATTAACATTCAGTGTTATTACTCGTAACGAATTTCTTACTTCACTCATTTTTTCTTTGGGTTAATGTATGTCATATGTTGTTTTGTTTCTCTTTTTGACTTTTCAGTTGTTTTTAAACTCTCCTCCAACTCTCTCTCCTTTGTTTTTTCCTTTCAATTTGTAGAGATCCCTTTAGTATTTCTTGAAGTGCTGGTTTCTTCTTGACATACTCTCTTAATTGCTGTTTATCTGAGAATATTTTGAACTCTCCATCATTTTTGAATGCCAATTTTGCTGGATAGAGAATTCGTGGCTGGAAGTTTTTTTCTTTTAGTGTTTTGACTATGTCATACCACTGTCTTCTTGCCTCCATAGTTTCAGCTGAGAAATCAGCACTTAATCTTATTGTGCTTCCCTTGTATGTGATGGTTCTCTATGCTTTTGCTGCCTTTAGTATTTTCTCTTTGTCTTGAGCATTGGACAGTTTGACAATTATATGTCTTGGAGTTGACCTGTTGGGATTTATACTATTTGGGGTGCGCTGTGCTTCCTGGATCTGCACATCCATCTCTCTCAATAGAGTTGGGACGTTTTCAGCCATAACTTCCTTCAACACTCCTTCTGTTCCCTTTCCCTTCTCTTTTCCTTCTGGGATGCCCATAATGCGTATGTTTGTGCATCTTGCATTATCGGTTAATTCCCTGAGACCATACTGGATTTTTTCTATCTTTTTCTCTATCTTTTCTACAATCTCTTTGATTTCAATTGTATTGTCTTCCATATCACTAATTCTTTCCTCTGCCTGTTCAATTCTGCTGCCATGTGAGTCCAGCCTCTTTTTCATTTCTTGACTTGTGTCTTTGTTCGCCATCATATCCATTACATTTTTAGGTGTGTTAGCTATTTTTTTCAGTATGTTCTCCCAGTGTCTTCTTTATATCCTTAATCTCTTCCTTCAGTTCTTTAAGTTGGTCCATGATATTTGTTTGGATAGCTTTGATTAGTTGTTCGATGTATTGCATTGCTTCCTGGTTTTTATTTTGTGCACTGGACTGGTCCATGTTTTCCAGTTTTTCAGAGTCATTTGTATTTTTCTGTTGCCCTCTGGTCATCATATTATCTTGATGGGTTTGTTCAGTTGATTAGCTTTTCTCTATGCTCTAGAATTTTATTTAGCTGTTAGTTCTGCGTGTGAGTTAAGTTTTCTCTTTGGCAGTTTTTCTTCTTATTTTATTTCCTTACTTCTTTCTATGTTCCCTTGAAGGCAAAAGGTTAGGGCCAGAGGAATCAAAAGATGTAAGGAAGGCAGAAGGATAATAGAAATATTGTTAAAAGTTAGAAGAGGGGCAAAATGAGACTTAATGAGATGAATATTTAACTTGTGTAGGCAGTGTAGAGTACTAGGAAAAAGTATGGAGTTCCTATAATGGACTGGGAAAACAAATGGAGGAATATATATATATATATATATAGTGATTTAGAAGGCTAGAATTATGAGGAGGTAGAGAAATAGTAGAGAAAGGTCTGAAAAGAAAATGTTAATACTAATAAAAAAAAAAGAAAAAAGAAGAAGAAAAAAAAATAGATGGGATAGAAATTGACACCCTTAAGTTGTGGGCCTATGAAAAAATGTTGTCTCTAAGAGCCACAACAGAAAACAGAAGGCAGAAACATGCAGGAAGGATAAGCGATAGTTTGTAATACAGAATCAATATATACAGCGAGTGGGAAATTACTGAATAAGAAGCCCAGCAAATAAGCGACCAGCTGGCAGCACCTATTAAAAAAAAAATAGAAGGAAAAAGGAAGGGGGGAGGAAAATGGGAATAATAGCAATAGACCACAAAGTAACAGAGAGAAACCAAAGATCCACACAGGCAAGCAGTCAAACAGAGCTAAGGGGGGTCAATGATTCCCCTAGGGTCCACGTGGATCCTTCCTGCCTACTTGTGTTTATCAATGAATTTCCCCACAGGGTTCTATATGCAGGTCCTGAAGCAGCCTTTAGCTATTAAACTAAGTTAAAAAGAATTAATTTTTCAATTGTTGAGGTGACCTCACTTTATTTTTTTTTTTTTTTTAGCCAAATGCAGGACCCAAAATAATTCCTCTTCTAGACCAACCCCCTTACGGAAGGGACCTTAGCTGGGCCGATGGAAATTAATCAAGCACGTCCCACTTTCCGGACTCCCCAGGTTAGCTGAAACTCTGATGTTAGTCAGTGAAGAGTTCTAAAGATGGCGGATTCTGCCCCTTCTGGCACCGAGCTCCAGCGTCACTGGGCTGCTCAGTAAATCAGTTTGAGTGCAGATTCGCGTCTGCTCTCAGCCTGGTGCTGCTTCAGTTCAGCTCATCTGCTCCCGAAAGCTATGGGGCAGTGCAGGCAGCCAGATCGATATCTAAAAATATAAAATACCCTTCCCTGTCTTCCAACCGAACCCTCCCTTCTTTGGGAAGTGTCCCTTCCTCCTGGCTCCGCAGCAGCCCGGGTCTTATCCCTGGGTGGCTAGGGAAATCAGCTGCGTTCCCCGACCAAAATCCCCCCTCCGGTTCACCGGGTGCTGACTAGCTCGTTTGCTCTGTTCACACAAGGTCCAAGGGGCGCAAGGTAGCCAGCTCCCCAGAAAATAAAACTTTTTCGCCCCACCCGCGGCTCCAAATGGCCGTTTTATTTTTTTTTTCCGTAACCGCGGGGCTCAGCTGCCTGTGCCAACCTCCACCGGCAGCCTCAAAACTCACGAATCTCCACCGTTCGGTCCACGCCGCCGATCCGCGCAGATAGATGTCCCAAGCTTCTCACTCCGCGCATGCACAGCACAGACCCCCGGGCAGGACCCCGTCCCCAATCCTCCTTGCTCTGGGAGCTTGCAGTGTGTGCCCTCCTACACCAACGCCATCTTCTCATTAGTAGCAGTATTTTAAAGATCATTTGAGTAAACTTTCCATTAACTTGTGTGTGCAGGAATTGGCATTCTCCTGCATTTTGAGGAGAGTATAAATTAATTCAATATCAAATGCATAAATCTTTGCATCACGCACTCTACAAAGTTGAATTAAAGATAAACTCTTATATGTTCAGTTTGAATTACAAATAATATTTTTCAGCATTAAGGAATGCAAATGTTTACCAAGAGTGGACAGATAAAATATTACTGTATGTCCTTATAATTGAAGTTGTGCAGATGTAAAGAAAAGTATCATTTTCATCTTTAGATAATAATATCTTAAGTTTAAAAAAATGAAATATAGTGTGGATAGAAAATTATACAAAACAAATTTTGTGGTAATGTATTCACAGATTATAAATATAGAGAATTCTACAAATAAGAGTTCAGTTTATTTAACTTTCTAAAGTTAAATGCTTCTCGACAATCAGCTGCCACATTCTCTGTGAAGGTGAATGATATATTCAATATTAAATTTCTAGAAAACAAAGAAGTTATGTTTCTCTCAATTGTGGAGTTAAGCTATTTTACTCTAAGGATTTTCTGAATTCACATGTGAAGAACTTTCCATGAGCAACAAGGCAAATATAATTTATGCTCTACACATCAAGTAAAATAACCCTGGTAAGAAGATAAATTTTGGATAGGGCCAAGTTTCCTGACACACATGGTTTTTTGAGCATCTTGAAACTTATATAGCTAGATATTTATATGGAATATAAAGGTATCCTGGTTGCCATAAGTATGCTTTCTGGGTAGATTGAGGCCCACACAATTACTAAAAAATAATAAACTTTCCACCTGGGGAAGTCTTCTTACTTTCTTAAATAGGATGATAAAAGGCTTTGGATTATATAACTCTTACCTAATAAAAGAAAACAAGTAAATAAGACAAGCCATCAATCTTAAAGCTGGCACTTATGAACCTTATTCCTGAAATAATGAAATTACTTCTATGTATAATTAATGCCCAAGAGTTTCCTCCTTCAAATCTCCTCATTACTCAAATTTGACCTCTCTCTAAGGCAAACCCTAGAAATAAACTCACTGCCTTTCCCCCAAAATGGGACATGACTCTGAGGAATAAGCCTCCCAGCACCAAGAGACTGTTACAATGAATTAATCAATGATGCATTTAGAGAAAGACCTTGATCAAAAGGTGGAAATGCTAAGTAAAGTAGAGTTTCTATGGCTAAAAGATTTCAAAGTGTATTGGGAGATCATACCTGAGGAAATGCTTATGCAGATCTCAACCAGATTTCACAAACTACCACAGTAAGCAAAGGATCAAACAAAAGTGCTCCTGAGGTCCCCAGGGATGTCTGGATGCCATAGGAAAGCCACCTTATGAAATCACTAGTCCCTCTGTGGGTCCTATTCCAGATTATATGTAAATCTATTTCCCCTATATAACATAGGAATACTCATTTATGTATTCTCTAATTATGATTCATCTACTCCTTTTATCCAAACTTATAATATTCAATTTATCTCTTAAGTATATTTCTTAGAATCTTCATATGATTGTTGTGCTCTGAAACCTAGCAGATATGTGATCAACTCCTACTAACCAGTTCTTCAGACCAGCATGGCACAACTAACAAAACAATGAGATTGGAACAGCTCCACCTCAAAAACAAGGAATATTTTCAAATGCCACATAGTATCAATGTCCCTTCTCACCTGAAGCAGTCAAGCAGATAGTGTCCCAAACCTCTCGACTGAGGAATGAAAAAAAAAAAAAAAATGAAGCATGAGCTGTAACTACTAATCAAATGAGATATATTTTTATTGTAGTTATTACAATAAAAATATATTGGGTTCATTGTGTAACTTGTAACACTGATATAAATAATATTTTTTAAAAATAAGAACTATTTCAAACCTCTTGGGAAAGTCTTCTCCCTCTGTGTTGAATCCTAATTCAAAAAATGAATCTTTTCTTTTATGCTCTGAGGTGCAAGGTGTAAACCATAATGTAAACTAAAGATCATGATTAGTAGTAATGTTTCAATATGTGTTCATAAGTTGTAACATAGGTATTATACTAAGGAAAGATGTTAATGGCAAAAATTGGGAAAGGGGGAAGGGTTGGGGTATATGGAACTCCCCTTTATTTTCTATGTAACATTTATGTGAACTAAAGTTTCTTAAAATAATAATAAAAAAATGAAAAAAAAAGGAAAAAAAAAAAAAAAAAAACTAATTGGGAGAACATTCTGAAAATAGGCCAGACAGAAAATAAAACAAGGTAAACTATCACATTTAAGAAGTGAGTAAATAAATTTAAACAATGTAAACCTGGTGATACTGGTTTCTGATTGATTTAAATAAATAACACCAACAGAAGATTAACGTTTAAATCTCAAATCAACTAGCATACCTCCTTTCTTTCACACTCTCCCTCCATTTTGCTCTCTCCATTTCTATCATACAACATACATACACAATTAAGTTGAAAGGTATTTTTTATAGTTTCTTCTGATAATTTCAAAATCATGAATTACAATATTCCAAAAGGTAATTTTAGTGTGGATTGTTGAAACTTTGTAATATTCTATTTAGTGGTGTACTATGGTATTATTGTATATACTATGGTATTATGGTATTATTGTTCAATATATGCTATCATTGTTTGGTTTGGCTTTGACTTTTCAATATATGTGAAAAGAGGTAAATTGTGCATGTACAAGCAGAAGCTTTACCAGCCATGGTGTACTTTGCAGCCAGGTATGCTTTCTCTCTGCCATGAACTTGGCAAACTGAAAGTGTAACTCCTCCCTTCAGCCCTGGTTCTAGAATGAAGATGAACAGAGAAGACCCATACATGAGCCATTATGCAATGTGAATGATAAAGAAACCTTTGATATTGTAAACTATTCTGATACCAAGGACTTTTGCTTCTAATACATAATTTAATCCAAGCTGATTGGCATAGAGTTTAAAGTCATCTAAAAAATATGAATTTCAAAGATTAATGTTATTATTTCTAATGTTTCCATTTTATGCATATAGATTTTTCTTTTCTTGAAATGTTGAAATCAACTTCTGTGTCAATATGTATATTTAGTACATTCATGGAAACCCAATCTTATCCATTTTTATATTTGGACAAAATTTTTGAATGTGGAGATTTTCCTGGCTTCAATATACTTAAAAATCAAGAAAGTAAAAAATATCTAATGTAGAAAGTAAAAGCAAATTAAAACCATATACTTACATTGAATACATTAACAATGACCATTAAGTATAATATCTTCTGATTAATTTAAAGACATGACACTGATACTAGACAAAAAGTAAGAGTGGGATGATTGTCATATACTAATTGGCATATCTATTGTGATAGATATTTCATATAGTTAATAAAAATGAGAAAAACACAATAAATATTTCAATTAAAACATTCATTATATATTGTAGAAAATGATCTGTAATTCTATGAAACAAATTTTGCTTTAAAAGGTTTTGTAACTGTATTTTCACTCACTAAACATATCAACTCCTTCTTTAAATATATCTTAATCCATCATCAAATTATGTGAAAAGGCCCCCCATAAACTTTAGCTAGTAATATTTTAGTACCTATCTTTTAGGTAATAGCACCTCTCCTCAGTGGGTTAAAAAAAAAAAAAAAGCAATCACAAAGGAAATTAGAAACTCTTTAGAGACAATTGAAAATGAAAACTCAAAATATCAAGCTTTCTGATATTAAGCAAAGGGAATCCTTGTTGAAGCAATGTAAATATGTAGCGATTTAGTATTATTAAAAAAGAAAAAAAAGATTTCAAATTAATCCAACTTCCCATCTTGATGGACTACAAACAAAGATAAAATAAACAAAATGTTACTAGAAAGAAAGTAGGAATTAAGATTAGAGCAGCGGTACATGAAATAGGAATATAAAAACAATTGAGAAAATCAAGAAAGCTAAAAGTTGGTATGATAGGTTAATGAGTCAACTTGGCCAAGTAATTGTGCCCAGTTGTTTGGTCAAGTATGCACTGGACTAACTGTAATACAAGGACATTTATGGACTTTAGTCATCAGTGAGTTACTGCATAGATGTCTGATTTACATCTATGGTACTGGGGATATCGCTGTCAGCAATGAGTGACATTTTATCCAATCAGCTGAATACCTTAAAAGGGAAGGTGATTTTAGCATTCAGAGAGAATGTCACAGGTCATCCTTGGACAGACAAATTCTCCCAGAAACTCATCAATGACCTTCATTGGATTTTCATTGGAGCCTCTGGTTTTGCAGCCTGCTTGTGGAATCTCGACTTATGCATCCCCATGGTCACATGAGAGAATTTCATAAAGTCTTGTACTGTTTACAGATATTTCCTCTTGATTTTGTTTCCCTAGAAAACCCTGACTAAAATAGTTGGTCCTGTGAAAACAATAATGAAGTTAAACCTTTCGATAGGCTGACAAAGGAAAAAAGAGAAAGGACATAAATAACTAAAATCAGGATGGAAAATGGTAACATCATCCTTGATTTTAAGAAATAAAAAATTATAAAACAATACTTTGGAAAACTGTACAATAACAAATTATGTGATATAGATAAAGTTTGTAAATTTCTACATTTATTCAAGAAAAAATATAAAAACTCTTCAGACTTATAACAAACACAGAGATTGAATCAATAATTTAAAACCTTCCTCTAAAGAAAAGTTTAGGAATGATAGCTTTACCGGCAAATTCATTCTCTGAATTTGTTATATATGTCTATGCCAATCTGGCTGGAGGCAGCCTAAAGTACTGAACCAGGACACCTGTCACAAGGTTACTATCCCAGAACATTCCCTGCATGTAAAAGGCAGCTCAAAGAGCTCTCTTATAGAACACTGTAGGATTACAGTCAAACTATAGTTCCCTGGGGGAAAGGTCTGTTGGCTGTGGGACATACAATGCAGTGCTTAAGGATGTGAGAAAACAGATCTGGCAGAATACGTAGTGCCATGTGAGCATCCCCAGGATAAGACATATGCACCGAGAAGACCCGTGATGCCTTATTTTTTCTTGGGATAGTCTCTAAATTATTATTAAGGCAGCTAATCTCTGAAAGAGAGTACTCACAAAGATCAAAATAAAAGACTGAGAAAGGTGAGTCTTTTTAATTTCTTCTTTTTAAATTTGTTCCTGGCACTCAAGTAAAGCTGGATAGACTCTTAAGGAAGAGAAACCCCAATGTTTAAATTACAGAGATTACACATTAAAATATGAAAATGTCTAGGTTGCCAAAAAGATTGAAAACATCCACAAAAAGGGGAAGTAATGGCTTGTGAAAATGAACAGGATAAAAACTTAGAAACCATCAATGAGGGAGACCAGAGCTTGGACATATCAAAGAAATTTAAAAATGGTCCTAAGAAAAAAGAATTTTAAAAATTAAATAAAAGATGTCCTAAATATGCCCAAAGAGCTACAGGAAAAATGGACAAAGAACCAAAGGAAAACAGGAAGGCAATAGATAAATGTGAAGAACATATCAATAAAGCCAAAAAAAAAAATTATGAAAAGTAATCAAATGAACCCAAAGACCAAAGCTACAAAAATATTTTTAAAAATATCCTGATGGGGTCAAAAATATTTTGGAGTTGGCAGAAGAAAGAAACTGAAAGCTTAAAGATAATAAAATTGAATTATTCAGTCTAAGGAGCAGAAGGAAAAAAGAATAAAGAAAAGTCAATGGATCCTTCCCAAAAGATTTAAAATGGAGTTGGGAGGACAATGAGGATGTTACTCTTATTCAAATCTGAACCAGATATCACAAACTGTGGCAGAATGCAAAACCTCAGGAAACAATACTCCTTAAAGCCATAATTACACCTAGGCATGAGAAACAAACCACAATAAATAGTGAGGCAGGCTATTTCAGGGAAAGGGAAGACAAGTTTAAGAACTGTCAGAAAAACATGGCCACAAAACACATTGCCATGGAACCCCACCTGGAAACCCCAAGAGGGAATGGCTGCAACCAAGGAGGCTGCAAGAAGGACCTCATGAGAACACCATTTGGAATGAGATCCCATACATGGTCAAGAGAAAGCCCCACATACCCTCAACATTGGGCCCCCTGGGGAACTGAATGGTGGGGTAATCAATCAAAACAGTAAACAGCTAGGGTTCCTCTCCTGAACATTAGCAAGAGGAGGAATAATTAATAACTTAATAAAGGTAACCTGGCAAGCAAAACCTCTCTCTCTGCCTGGAGGAGCCCCATGGAGTTAAAGTAGGATAATTTGTCACCCTCCCTCACTTACCCACTTCTTTATTACAATTCAATCAGCCTGGATCTGTTTTTATCTCTTTTATCTATATTGTCCTTAGTGCAAGATTGTGCTGAACCAAGAGTTTATACTGAAAATATTAGAATTCCAAAGAGTTAAAGGGCATAAAATTGTTTCATCATAAATTCTAAGAAATAATAGTCAACAAGTCAAGCATATCATTCTCTAATGAATGATGGTGTGAGGTGATGAAACAGAATCCTGTTCAGGCTGTTCTTCCAGGAATTTGAAAGTTTTTGAAATTCACAAATATGGGTATTGCTTAGGACTCAAAAACAAAGATTAATTTCTTAAAGCAACCCATTAATTAAAATAAATAAGCCATAATGATTGAATTCATTTGAGAGAATGGAAGAGTATGAAAGGGGGGGGGGATACAATAGACATGATTAATTCTTGGAAAATAATATTTTCATTTCTGCACCATAAATATTTGTGCAAACCCAATAGTTGTCTTTTGTCCTCAGCTAAACTTAGCTTATCATACTTGTTTTAGTTTCTTATGCTGCTCAAGTCAATACCATGAAATTCATCAGTTTAAGCAATTGGAATTTATTAGGTTACAGTTTGAAACTAAAAGAAAGTGGAAATCAAGGTATCTTCAAGGGGATGATTTATCCCTAAATACTAGGGACTTATGGGAAGATGGAAGAATAGAGAGGTGGAGGGATCACCAGTCTTCCTGAGAAAATGGCTAGAGGACAGTCAGAGATTGTCCATAAGATACTCTGGGACTCAGGACACCAGGGGAAGGCAAGATACCATCCAGAAGAGAAAGGGACAAAGGAAGGAGTCTCAACTAGCTGAAAAGTCTGGTAAGTAGAGCTGCAAAAGCAGCAGTTGGTGCCCTTCACCTTACCAATGGAGCTAATAGTAGTCAGCAAGTGCAGCTGCTGTTGACTGCAGTGCCTGTAGACTAAGGGGGTTGCTAGGGTCCTCTTCCCAAAGAAAGGGAAGAAGGTGACACAGCCTACAGCAAATTCATATTTTGGCCAGTGACTTGGTCTGCTGCATTGGAGGGGTCCCACACTTCCAGGCTGAGTGGGACCATGACATTTTGTGCCCTGAGAGCCAGCAGGGAGCTAAAAATAATTTACCTTCTCAAATACCTTCCCTACTCCCCAGAGCTGGTTGATGAAGAGGCAGAGGGAAGGAGAGTATGGCCAGCCAAAGGTGAAGAACAGCCTCTGAGAATGTTTGTGAAGCTTGGCTAGCCCTGGGGATATTACTTCTGCAGAGCTCACTTGCCCACAGATTTAAACTGAATGCATTCCTCCCTAGCACCTGGGGACTGAGGTGAGAGATCTCCCAAGAATTGACAACTGTTGGCCAGACCAAAACAGGTCAAAAAAGGAAAAATAATAATAAATAAATGAGGCAAGCAGGTGTCTTTACTGCCACATTCTCCAAGACCCTTGGAAATGGACCTACACCTGATTACTGGAACTTTAGCTGTGGTCTGAACAGTTAAATAGGAGAAATCCTAAATGTCTAAAATAAGTTGAATCAAGAATCAAAGAACAGTGGTAGTACATAGCTATTTAACAGTAAATCCTTAGGCAGAAAGAGGAACTGAACATTAGAGTAAATTTAGCATCAGAATCAGAGTCATAGACATCAGCAAAAAATGACAAGCCGTACAGAGAAAAAGGAAGATATGACTCAGGCAAAAGAACAAATATGATTTTGAGCTTAAAATATTCACAAATAAACAGAAACTATGAGAGTTCTTTTTTTTTTTTTTTTTTTTTTTTTTTATGGGTAAAAATCAAAATTCTCACAATACATACAAACATTTGCATAATGATATATAAATATATGTGCATATATGTGTATTTGCTTACAAAAATGTTATTTATATATACATATATTTTAAGAGGTGCTTAGATTACCTAAAATATTACACGGAACCCACTGGGATTCCCATGTTGCCCACCTCCCACACCTCCCACCACATCCCACACAAACATCTCCCACAAGTGTGGCCCACCAACCTATGAGAGTTCTTAAATGAGGAATGAGCCTATGCTTAGAATAGAGTGTAGAAATGAAGACAAACAGAAAGGGTAACCAAAAGTTAAAAAGATGCACAAAAATAAGATATGACATATGAAAGCTAAAGAATAACATGACTGATGTAATTAATGCCTTTACAGTAATAACATTGAATGGTAATGGATTATACTCCTCAACCAAAAGGTATAGGTTGAGGGAAAGGATAAGAAAACATGAGCAATCCATTTTCTATCTTCAGGAGACTCGCCTCAGACACAACTTTGCAAATAAACTGATAGTAAAATGTTGGGAAAAAAAAAAGAGGGATTTGATGGAAAGAGTATACAACAGAGAGCAGGAGTATCTACAAATGTGTCAGACAAAACAAAATTTAAAAATCGGCCTTGAATGGAAAAAAAAAGTGATAAGAAATGCAGACAGCAATTAAATATTAATAAAAGGGACAATCCATCAGGAAGGGGCAAACTTTGGCAAAACTGAAAGGAGAAATAAACTTCTTTACAATAATAGTTGGAGACTTCAAAATGTCACTCACATCAATAGATAGACAGACTACACAGAAATCCAACAAAGAAACAGAGAACTTGAACAATATGATAAGCAACATGGACCTGACATACATATATAGAACACTGCACCTGAAATCAGCAGCAGTTCACACATTCTTCTGAAGTGCTCTATATCTTTCTCCAGGATAGAACACATGTTGGTCCACAACACAGATCTCATTAAATTCAAAAGGATTGAAATAATATAAAGCAACATTTCTGATTAAAATGGAATGAAGCTCAGAATGAATAATAGGCAGAAAAGGGGAAATTTTGTAAATATATGGAGTTAATCAACACACTCTTACGCACTTAGTGGGTCAAAGAGGAAATTGCAAGAGAAATTGTAGATATAGTGAGATAAATGAAAATGAGAGCACAGCATGTTAAAACTTATGGGATACCATGAAGTCAGTGCTAAGATGGAAATTTATAGCCCTGATTGCCTATATTACAAGAATAAAGAGCTAAAATCAAATAGTAACTGAGCAATGGGAGAAAATAGAAAAATAACAGCAAACCAATCCCAAAGCAAGCATAAAGAAAGAAATAACAAATATTTGAGGATAAATAAATTAAATTGAGAAAAAAAATAAAGAAAATAAAACCAAAAGCTGGTTCTTTGAGAAAATCAATATAATTGGCAAACAGAAAGACTAACAAAGAAAAATGAGAGTAGATGCAATTAAATAAAATCAGAAAGACTGAACCCACAGAAATAAAAAGGATCATGAGATTATTTTGAGAAACTTTATGTGAATAAATTAGACAACCTAAATGAAATGAGCAAATTCCTAGAAATGCATACACAACTTACATTGACTCTACAAGATATACAGGAACTGAAGAAACCAATCATAAGCAAAGAGATTGAATCACTCAAGACTCTTCCTACAGGGAAGCAGATGTGGCTCAAGTGATTGAGCTCCCATCTACCATATAGGAGGTCCAGGGTTTAATTTGATTTGTGGGGCATCCCGATTAAAAGCAAGCTGGCACATGCGGAGAGCTGGCCCAAGCAGAGCTGGCCCACACAGTGTGCTGGTCCATGCAGGAGTGCTAGTCCATGCAGGAGTGCTGGTCTGTGCAAGAGAGCTGGTACAGCAAGATGACACAACAAAAAGAGACACAGAGGAGAGACAATAAGAGATGCAGCAGACCAGGGAGCTGAGGTGGCACAAGAGACTGAGTGCTTCTCTGCCACTCTGGATGGTCCCAGGATTGGTTCCCTCTGCTGCCTAAAGAAAAGACAAGCAGACAAAGAAAAACACAGAGAGCAGACAGCGAGCACAAAACACCTGGGGGCGGGTGGGGGGTGGGGGGAAATAAATAAATAAATAAGTCTTAAAAATAAAAAGAGATTCTTCCTGCAAAGAAAATGCCAGGCACAGATGGCTTCTCAGGTGAATTCTACCAAACATTTTGAGAAAAATTATTAACAATACTGCAAAATTTCTCAACAAATACCTTGCAAAAAAAAATCCAACAGCATATAAAAGAATTATACATTAAAATGAAGTGGGTTTTATTCTTGGTATGCAAGTGTGGTTCAACATAAGAAAATCAATTAATGTAATACACAATATTAACAAAATGAAAGGGAAAACTATTATCATCATGAGTGATGCAGAAAGGGCAATTGACAAACTCCAGCATCCTTTCTTGGTAATAACACTTCAAAAGATAGGAATAGAAAGAAAGTTCCTCAACATAATAAAGGGCATATAGCAAAGTCCCACAGCCAACATCGAACTCAATGGAGAGAGGTTGTAAGCTTTCCCTCTAAGATCAGGAACAAGACAAAAGATGCCAACTGTCACTATTGTTATTCAACATTGTGCTATAACTTCTAGCTAGAGCAAATAGGCAAGAAAAAGAAATAAAAGTCATCCAAATTGGAAAAAAGTAAGTAAAAATCTTACTATTCACAAATTACAAAATCCTATACTTTGAAAATTCCAAAGTATTGACAAAAAAGCTATTAGAGATAATAAATGAGTTCAGCAATTTGTCAGGATACAAGATCAGCAAGCAAAAATTAGCAGGGTATTTATACACTAACAATGAGCAAGCTAAGGAGGAAATGAAAAAAAATCCATTTACTATAGCAACAAAAGGACTCAAATATCTAGGAATTATTTTAATTACTAATGTAAAGTATCTGTATTCAGAAAACTACAAAATACTGCTAAAAGCAGTCAAAGAAGACAAACTAATGGAAGGATATTCTGTGTTCATGGATTGATAGACAAAACATTGTGAAGATGTCAATTACCCCCAAATTCATTTATAGATTCAATTCTTTATGCATCAAAATTCCAACAGGGAGTGGATGTGGCTCAAGCAGTTGAGAGCCCACCTCCCACATGTGAGGTCCCATGTTTGGTTCCTTGTGCCTTCTAAAGAAGACATGCAATGAATAGATGATGAGCAGAGAGCAAGCAAATAAATGAGAAAAACATGAGCAGACAATGAGCAAAAACATTGAGCAAGACAAGTAAAACAATGAACATTCAACAAGCAAAAAAAAAAAAAAAAGAACAGGGAACAGATGTTGCTCAAATGGTTGAGCATACTCCTACCACATGGGGGGTCCTGAGTTCAGTTCCCATTGCTTTCTAAAGAAAAAAACAGACTATGAGCAGACAACAATCAAAAACAATGAACAGAATGAGCAGACAATGAGCAAAAACAACAAGCCGACAACAAGAAAAACAAAAAGCAAACAGATGCTAGAGACATCTCGGGAGGGTTAAGAAAAAAGCAAATGCATCTAAACTAAATCTGTAAAAAGAATTCCAACAACCTACTTTACAGAAATAGAAAAGTCAATTACCAAATTCATTTAGAAGGGAAACAGTTACAGAATAACCAAAAACATCCTAAAGTGTCATGTCAGAGGACTCAGGCCCTCTGACCTTGAAGTATATTATAAAGTGGTCAAAAGAGCATGGTATTGGCATAAAGGTAGACACATTGATCAATAAAATTTCATTGAGAGTTCAAAAATAGACTCTCATCTCTATTGTCAACTGATTTTTGATACACCTACCAAACCCACTTTTCTGGGGCAGAACAGTCTCTTCAATAAATGGTGGTTGGAATAACTGGGTATTCATAATCAAAATAATGTAAGAGGTCCCCAAACTCACCCTTTATACAAAAATCATTCAAAATGGATCAAAGACCTAAAAAATAAATGCCAGGACCATAAAACTCCTAGAAGGTAATGTAGGAACACATCTAAAAGATATTTTAGTAGGTGGAGGTCTCTTAAATCTTCCACCCAAAGCATGAGTGAAAAAGAAAAAAAATGATAAATGGGTCCTCTTCAAAATACTTGTTAATTAACATCATCATGGTAATGGTGTAGAAGTAAAAAGCAAATAACTAAAAAATTAAGTCATTTGATATGTTATACATTGCATTGGAAATGTTTAGCTAGTTTATAAAAATCAAAAGATATAGATTTCAGTATTTTCAGGCTCTCCTGTACATTCAGTCCAGGCCCAAATACCTTGCATGATGCTTGCCATTTGAGTTATTGGCTAGTTTGGTCACTGACCCCTAAAACAATAAAGGTAAATACTACATCTCTAGTTGTGTTTCTGAAGTGGATGGAGAATATGTTGCAGTTTCAGACTCCTGCAGCAGCTGGCAAT
The DNA here is from genome assembly GCA_026826555.1 of Tolypeutes matacus. Classification (NCBI taxonomy): domain Eukaryota; kingdom Metazoa; phylum Chordata; class Mammalia; order Cingulata; family Chlamyphoridae; genus Tolypeutes; species Tolypeutes matacus. The sequence continues at coordinate 192,570 of JAKSZT010001672.1, forward strand.
GGCTCAATATGGCCAGATGTGCAATGGACACTGCCTCCACACTTACTATTTCACAGTGCCAAAGGGCACTATGCACCAGACTGCTGAAATACTGGAGCCTTACCTTCCTAGTTTCTATCTAGGGTCAATGGTGCTGCAGCATGTTGGCTGTATGAAGGGCATACATACCAAGTAGAGCAACAATTACTAGAGTGATGTAAGTAGAACTTAAACCCAATTGGAATTATGGGCTTCTCCCATAGAGAGATAACATGTATGGAATTGTTAATTAGACCTGTTAATTGTACCTCAAAGAGGAACTTGGGCATTGATTAGTATTAAGTACTATACCTATATGCATAATGAATATGATATCTTTTCTATTCTAGATCATATGCAGAGGGATATTGAACATGTTAAATTTCTGGTAAACTTAATCCATTTTCTAAGTAGATAGTGAATGTGCCTATATAAAACAAAAGAATGGCTCTCTTAAGTACTGTCTTTATTTTGCCCTCTATATGCCTATCATGTTTTTGCCTGTACTGTCTTTATGAGTTTATGTCTAGGGCAGTTTCTATCTTCATACCTCTCCAAGCTGTACTAAGCATAACCACTGCTGTGGGAACTGGGGCTGGCTGTTTATACCCAAACCTAGCAGGTCTATCACAATTTCTTCCTAGAATTAACCAACAGCATAAATAAATCTAGGAAGAATGCTGTTTCCCATCAACTTTGGGAGGATGCAGCTTCTGATGGCACCTGGTGTTTCTCACTCTTGTGGACTAGTATGTCATGCCTGGACCTGTTCACCACCATCCTCTTTATGCTTTTAGTGGGACCAATGTATTTTCAAAATTCTAGCTAAGTTTATTTCTTACAGAATCAATGCCTTATTAGTAATGAAGGAATTTCATCCAGTTCCAACCAGGGTGCTGGGCTGGTCTTCCCTTAACTTCAATAGAATAGCCAGAGAGGTTTACACCATGTCAGATAGGACTACCACCCTAACCATCAGGAAGTGACTACAAAACAATGAGCATTGCTCCTCAGCACCATCTGAAGAATAATGGCATGAACTCTCTGAGTGGGGAGTTGAGGCAGGTTTTTATAGTTAAAGGGGGAAGATGGCTCACCCAGCAGAAAACATGATCAACAGATAACATGGTCATTAGAACCTCCTGAGTCTTGACTTTGACCTTGAGGTCCCAGTTGAGACTCTTTCCAAGGCAGAAGGGAGGCTGGATATTCCAAACAGGCCTCACTATTGTTCAACTGATAATAGCTGGGGCCACTCCCCTTAGCAATAGCCAGGGGAGGAATAATTAACAGTTTAAAAGGTGACCACACAAGCCAAAACTCATTCTTTCTGCCTAGAAGAGCCACACCAAATCTCAGTGTGTATTTCCATCTTTCTTTCCCATTTCTCAGCAAAATCTCTTCTTTTCCCCCATTTCCCAATAAATTATTTTTACTGGCCTTTAAAAAAAAGCACTACTGCACCTCAAAGGACTTTGTAAGTAGGGTAAAAAGGAAGCCTAAACATTGAAAGAAAATATTTGGAAATCACACATCTGACAAGAGTCTAATATCCATGTTATTAAGAGAAACTACTACTCAAAAATAAAAAAAAAGAACTTATTAAAAAATGGGCAAAAGACCTGAATAGACCTTTTCCTAAAGAAGACATATAAATGGTGGGAAAAAAAATGCTCAACATCACTGGTTATTGGGGAAATGTAAATCAAAGATGCAATGAGACATCATTAAACACCTACTGGAATGGCCACTATTAACAAACAGAAAACTACAAATGTTGTAGAGGATGTGGAGAGACAGGAATGCTTATTCATTGCTGGTGGGAATGTAGAATGGTACAGCCACTCTTGAGTTGGGCAGTTCCTAAGGGAGTTAGATATAGATCTGCCCTGTGACCCTGAAATACTGCTACCAGGTATATACTCAGAGGAACTGATAGCCATGCAATCCAATAATAGGATCAAGACCCATCCTGACTGAAGTGGGGTACACCTTATTAACTGAAGTAACCTCAATGAAAGGTCCTACTTAAAGTTGTTTCACACACATAGGAATGGTTTAAATTTATGAACACATTTTCGTGTGGTACATAGCTCCAAACAACCATAATACCATGTCTTATGTACAGAGCTATGGAGTAGGGCAATTATTCAAAGTATGGTTACTTTGTCCCCCTCATCTTGTTCAGCAACACTTGCCTCTTCTGGTTCCTATTTGCCCTCATTCTTCTCATCATTCTGATTTCCATCACAGCCACACCATCATGGTCTTTCTCATCCAAGTGGACATCCACCTCTGCACTCCCATGTATGGCCTGCATAGCCAACTCTCTTTCAGGGACGTTCTTTACACTTCTGTCATTGTGCCCAAGATGCTGGTTGAATAGTTAGTGGCCTAACCAGCCATTTCCTTTAGAGGCTCCACTTCTTTTGTCTTTATCAGGGGCTAAGCTTTTCCTCCTATTATCTACTACCTCAGGAATAAACATGTCCCAGGAGTACTATAGAAGGTTCTGGGGTTGGTGTTTCTTGACAGGAAGTGTAAATGTTTTTTAAGGATCTTCTGTCTGCTAAAAGAGGTTTGAAATCAGGAAACAGGACTTTATCATCACCTTTGAATTCCAGTATTTTCAGCCTAAACATTTAACAAGTTACCAATATTCTAGGTACTGTGGGACATACTTTGGCTTTGGAAAAGAGCTGTTGAATTTTGAGTGATTTGGCATTTTTTGAAAGGCAATTAACATAGGTTTCAGGAAATCCAATACTTCTATATGCAAGAAAAGCAAAGGGTGTATTTCTCTATTCAATGGCATTGAAAGGCATATTAGCATTCTATCGTGCAATTTTAAAGAGCACTTAGGGTTAAAGATAGCACTGCTTCTTATCTTTAAATATAGACTTCCTCAACAATATCAAGTTTGGAATCAAAAGTTAGGGAGTCACCTTAAGCCTCCACTCTGTCCTGACCTCCAAGGATTCCTCATCCAAATTACTCACCCTCTATGAGATTTATTTTTTCCATCTGTGACATGGAGAGAATAAATAAGATCAGGATTAGAAGTACTGGCTCTTTCCTGATTTAGAAAGAGTGAATATGCTTTATAAATGGATCCTGTAAAAGAAAACAATGTGATATTATCTGGCATTATAAAGAAGCTTTCTCATCATAGCTATCATTAAGCTCTCAGTATAGATAAGTAAACTGTGCCATGTTAAAATAATTTTCCTTTTTTTAAAATAATAATTTTATTTTTTATTTTTAAAAAGATACTTAGATTACAAAAAGGTTACACAAAAATTGTAGGGATTCCCATATGCCCCACCTCCCACTCCTCCCACAACATCCCACATAAACATCCTTCATTAGTGTGGCACATCACCTCCAATAGATATACACATCTTGGGGTTTTGCCACTAAGCTTGGACCATAGTTCACATTGTAGATCACACTCTCTCACACACAGTTCTGCATGTTATATAATGATATAAAATAGCCTATATCTGTCATTGCAATGTCACTCAGGATAATTCCCAAGTCCCAAAAAAGTCCCAGTATACAGCTGCTTTTCCCTCTCCCTGTCCCTAAAGCATCCAGTGGCCACTGTCTCCACATTAATGTTGTAATTACTTCCATTGCATGAATCAAAATATGTCTATAACAGAATACCAGCAAGTCCACTTTAGTCCCCAGCTCTTCTCCCAATCCTGAGGAGTCTGGGATGGTGATGTCCACTCCACCTCCAAGTGAGAAGGGCTTATATCCCATGAGGAAGATGGATGGGATTATCCTGCCTGCAGCTGCAGACTCTCTCCATTCCCTTAGATGGCTGTTGTCCATCATCATCTCCCCACCAGGTGTCCAGGGTGAGTCTATCGAGCTGTAGACTAAGAGCTGCAGCTCCACCGAGATTCTGGGCCCAGATGGCACATGGACAGCCCAAAAACTGTGGTATCTGGAAGTACACCTACAAAATCCGGCAATACATATAGGTTTGAATAGAAGCGACAGATGGACCTTGAGCAGGGAAGACATATTTGGATCCAACTCTGTCATTCTCAGGAGCAAGGATACCAAAGTAGGGCCGACTGATAAGGTGCAAAACTCTGCAGCTATCTGCCCTGATATAGGACCTGGGTGTCTCCAGAGCCCTCAGAGGCATACTCTTTGGGGTATATCCACATGGGAAGCCTATGAGGTCCTATTGAGATGTGCATAAGCTTTACTTCTGGGATGACCTCCTGACTCACCTTGAAGTCTCTTAGCCATATGAACTCATTTGTCTTTACCTTTCCACCCTTTTATTTGAGGTCTTTTTCCAGTTGCATTGTCTGTTGGCACTTGTTAGTAATCCCTCATTGCCAGAGAGGCTCATCCTCAGGAGTCATGTCCCACACTGAGGGGAAGGTAATGCATTCATATACTGAGTTTGGCTTAGAAAGAGGCCACATTTCAGCAACAAGGAGGCTCTCAGGAGGCAACCCTTAGGCACCCCATAACAATAGGCTAAGTTTCAATTTCAAGAGCAAAGTCTCATAAGGCTAGACATCAATAACAAGAGCCCATCAGTGGATCATCCTCCTTTGCCAGACACTGCCCCTGCACTTGGGGGACTGTTGCTACTCCCTTGGAGGATAAGGCAGAGCTGTCCAAGATGAGAATTCAGTATTCTCTCTTTCTTGAGTGGTTCTCCACCCACTATGACCATGCCCTGTGAGCATTTGAACAATTTTATATACCTTTTATGTATGCTTAGGTGAACTTTCTCTGCACACCCCATCCCTGACACCCCCCACCAATGATCCTCTCCCACCCTAGTTGTAATCCTTCTGTGATCCAAAGCTTCTTTAAATATGAAGCCAATACAATAGCCAAGTATAATTAATAGGAAAATGAAATAATAATGATGCAAGAGATAAAATACATGAATACATAAAAACTTAAAAAAAAACTAAAAATAAAATAAAATTAAAGGATTGGGTTATTCAAAAAATGAGAAAAATTTTTAAAAATTTTTTTTGACATTTTGCCTTTTATCACTGCACTATCAGGTGTCCAGTCTGTATCGTGGAACCTTAACCTTCTCACTCCCCAGTGTCTCAGTACTTTTCATTTAATTTTCAAAGAAGTTTTAGGTCACAGCAAAGTCACATACGGACTACAAGATACTCTCATATACCCAAACTCCTCCCCCATTCCTTACCCCATATTAAAACCTTTCTGTATGTGGATGTTAGCATTGTTATAACTGATATACGGTTAGTGAAACATAGCTACTAAACATTGTCAATGGTTTATAGTATGGTTTACATTTTGGATCATAATCTTTTACAAATTTTGATATTTACCATGTCCTGTGTCCATTACTGTCAGGTAATGAAAAACATTTCCATTGGCCACTAAATACCCCCTTTTTGATCTATTCTGTCCCTCCCTCCCCAGGGAGGTGGCCTTGTCGAATATAAGATAACTTATATCAGGATTTATATCAGGATTTTCAATTCAGTTCCATTGGCCGATGTGTCTATCCTTGTGCCAATACCATGCGGTTTTCACCACTGTATCTTTGTAGTATGTTTTAAAGTCAGATAGTGAGATAGCTCCAACTTCATTTTTCTTTTTCATTATGTCTTTGGTGATTCTGAGCCTCTTACCCTTCCAAATAAATTTTGTATTTAATTTTAACAGTTCCTTAAAAAATACAGTGTTGATTTTTATTGGTATTGCATTAAATCTGCAGATTAGTTTGGGAAGGAAAGATATCTTGTTGATGTTTAGTCTTCCTATTCATGAACAGGGAATATTCTTCCATTATTTAAGTCTTCTTTGATTTCTTTTAACAGTTTTCTATAGTTTTCTGTATATAAGTCCTTTACATCTTTAGTTAAAATTTTTCCTAGGTATTTGATTCTTTTAGTTACTATTGTAAATGGTATTTTTTTCTTGATTTCCTCCTCAGATTGCTCGATATTGGTGTACAGAAATGCTACTGATTTTTGAGCATTGATCTTATACCCTGTGGTGTTACTGAACTCCTTTATAACTTTTAGAAGCTTTATTGTAGATTTCTCAGGGCTTTCTACGTATAGGAACATGTCATCTGCAAATAATGGAATTTTCACTTCTTCTTTTCCACTTTGGATGCCTTTTATATCTTTTTCTTCCTCAGTGCTTGAACAATGTTATATAAGAGTGGTGATAGTGGACATCATTGTCTTGTTCCTGATCTTAGAGGGAATGTTTTAGGATTTCACCATTGACAATGTTAGCTGTAGGTTTTTCATATATACCCTTGATTTTGGTCAGAAAGTTTCCTTCTATTCCTATCTTTTGCAGTGTATTTATCAGGAAAGTGTGTTGTATTTTGTCCAATGCTTTTTCTGTGTCTATAGAGATGATCATGTGAATTTTTTCTTTCAATCTGTTTATGTGGTATATTACATTGATTGATTTTCTTATGTTGAACCATCCTTGCATAACTGGGATGAATTCCACTTGGTCATGGTGTATAATTCTTTTGATATGTTCTTGAATGTGATTAGCAAGTATTTTGTTGAGGATTTTAGCATCTAGGTTCATTAGAGAAATTGGACTGTAATTTTCCTTTATTGTGTTATCTTTTTTTGGCTTTGGTATTAGGGTAATGGTGGCATCATAGAATGAGTTAGGCAATGTTCCTTCTAATTCTATTTTTTGGAAGAGCTTAAGCAGAATTGGTGTTAGCTCTTTCCAGAACGTTTGGTAGAATGCACCTGTGAAGCCATCTGGTCCTGGGCTCTTCTTAGTTGGGAAATTTTTGATGACTGAGTCTATCTCTTTATTTGTAATTGAACTGTTCAGTTCCTCAATTTCTTCTTTCATCAATGTAGGCTGTTTGTGAGTTTCTAGGAATTTGTCCATTTCCTCTAAATTATCATTCTTCTTGGCATATAAGTTTCCAAAGTATCCTCTTATGATACTCTTTATTTTGGTGGGGTCAGTAGTGATATCCCCTTCTTTATTCCCTATTTTGTGTATTTGCATCTACTCTCTCTTATTCTTTGTTAGTCTGGCTAAGGGTTTGTCAATTTTATTGATTTTCTCAAAGAACCAGCTTTTGGTTTTATTTTTTTCTAGAGCTTTCTTATTTTCTATTTCATTTAGTTATTCTCTAATCTTTGTTATTTCTTTCTTTCTACTTCCTTTCTGGTTAGTTTGTTCTTGTTTTTCCAATTCCTCCAGGTGTGCAGTTAGGTCTTCAATTTTCGCTCTTTCTTCTTTTTTAATATATCCATTTATGACTATGAATTTGTCTCTCAGTACAGCTTTGGCTGCAACCCAAAGTTTTTGATATGTTGTGTTGTCATTTTCATTTGATTCGAGGTAGTTACTGATTTCATTTGAGATTTTGTCCTTGACCTACTGTTTGTCTAAGAGTGTGTTGTTTAACTTCCATATCTTTGTGCCTAATTAGTTTCTCTGGCCCTTAGTGATTTCCAATTTCATTCCATTATGGTCAGAGAAATTACGTTGTATGATCTCAGTCTTTCTGAATTCATTGAGAATTGTTCTGTGGCCTAGCATGTGGTCTATCTTGGAGCATGATCCATTTGCACTTGAGAAGAATGTATATCCTGCTGTATTTGGGTATAGATTCTGTATATATCTTTTAGGTCCAGGTCCTCTAATGTATTATCAAGAATCTTTGTTTCTTTATTGATTCTCTGTCTAAATGTTCTACCTAATGGTGATAATGGTGCATTAAATCCCCCACTATAAGTGTAGAGGCATTTATTTCTCCACTTAGTTTTTCCAGTGTTTGCTTCATGTATTTTGAGGCACATTGATTTGGTGAATAAATATTTATGATTGTTCCCTCTTCTTGGAAGATTACCCCTTTTACTAATATTTGGTGTCCATATTTGTCTGTTAAAATATCTTTGCATTTAGTGTCTATTTTGTCTGATATTAAAATATCTATCCTGCCCTTTTTGGTTTATTGTTTGCTTGTAAAATTGTTTTCCAGCCATTCACTTTCAGCCACCTTGAATCCCTGTGTCTAAGGTTGGTTTCTTGTAGACAATATATAAATGGGTCATGTTTCCTTATCCATTCTGCCAGTCTTTGTCTCTTTTTTAAAATTAATTAATTATTTTTTTTATTGTGAGTAAAAATCAAAATTTTCACAATACATACCAACATTTGCAAAATGATATATAAGTATATATGCATATATGTGCATTTGCTTACAAAAAAATGTAATTTATGTATATATATAAATATATTATAAGAGGTGCTTAGATACCCAAAATATTACATGGAACCCACTGGGATTCCCATGTTGCCAACTGGTGAGTTTAATCCATTAACATTCAGTGTTATTACTCTCAACAAATTTCTTACATCAGCCATATTTTCTTTGGGTTTATGTATGTCATATGTTGTTTTTATTTCTCTTTTTGTCTTTTTAGTTGTAATTACACTCTCCTCCAACTCTCTTTCTCCTGCTTTTTCCTTTCAACTTGTAGAACTTCCTTTAGTATTTCTTGAAGTGCAGGTTTCTTATTGGCATATTCTCTTAATTTCTGTTTATCTGTGAATATTTTGAACTCTCCATCATCTTTGAATGCCAGCTTTGCTAAATAGAGAATTCTTGGCTGGAAGATTTTTTCTTTTAGTACCTTGACTATGTCATAGCACTGTCTTCTTGCCTCCATGGTTTCAGATGAGAAATCAGCACTTAATCTTATTGTGCTTCACTTGTATGTGATGGTTCTCTCTTCTCTTGCTGCCTTGAGTATTTCCTCTTTGTCTTGAGTATTGGACATTTTCATAATTATATGTCTTGGAGTAGGCCTGTTGGGAATTATACTATTTGAGGTGTGCTGTGCTTTCTGGACATGTACATCCATTTCTCTCAATAGTGTTGGGAAGTTTTCAGCCATTATTTCCTTCAATAACCCTTCTGTTCACTTTCCCTTCTCTTCTCCTTCTGGGATCCCTATAATGCATATGTTTGTGCATCTTGTTTTGTCAGTTAAATCCCTAAGTCCCTGCTGGATTTTTTTCTATCTTTTTATCTATCTGTTCTACTATCCATTTAATTTCAGATGTACTGTCTTCCACATAATTAATTCTTTCTTTTTCCTGTTCAAATCTGCTGTTATGGGAATCCAGCATCTTTTCGATTTCTTGGATTCTGCCATTCATCACCATGATATCTGTTATCTTTTTATGTATGTTTACAATCTCTTCAGTATGTTTTCCCAGTGTCTTCTTAATATCCTTAATTTCTTCCTTCACTTCATAATATCATGGACCATTAAGTATTCCATGATATTTGTTTGGACAGCTTTGATTAGTTGTTCGATGTTCTGCATTTCTTCCTGGTTTTTAGTCTGGTCATTGCAATGGTCCATATCTCCTTGTTTCTTAGTATGGTTTGTAATTTTTTGTTGCCATCTGGTCATCATTTTATCTTGATGATTTATTTAGTTGATTAGATTTTCTCTCTGATCTAGAGTTCTGTGTGTGTGTTATGTTTTCTCTTTGACACTTTGTTCTTCTTGTATTTCCTTGTTTTTTTCTATGTTCCCTTGAAATAAAAGGTTAGGGCCAGAGGAATTGAAAGAGGTAAGAATGGAAAAATGGTATTAGTAATATTGATAAAATTAGAAGAGTGGCTGTATCAGATTTAGTAAAATTAATAGTTAATTCATTTAGGCAGTGTAGAGTAATAGGGGGAAAAAGTGGAGTACTTTTAATGGAATGGGAACCAAATTGAGAAAAATATATAGAATGATTTAAAAGTCCATAATCATGAGGAGAGAGGGAAAGAGTAAAGAAAGGGCTGAAAGAAAAATTTAATAATAATGAAAAAAAGGAAAACAGAATAGACAATGTAGAAATCGACACCCATCAAGTTGAGGACTAATGAAAAAAGGTGGAATGTAAGAACCACAGCAGAAAGCAGAAGGTGGAAAGATAAAGGAAAGAAAAGAGATAGCATTGTTAGACAAAATCAATATACCCAGAGAATGGAAAATCAAGGAAGAAGAAGCACAGCAAAGAAGAAACAAGGTAGCATCACCTAATTTAAAAAAGGGTGGGGGTGGGGAGGAAAGAGGAAAGAAAAGCAAGAAACAAACAAACAAAGAAAAGCCAAACAAACATACATGCATGCAATTAAACAAAGCTTAAGAAGAACAGCATTCTTGGGCCCTGGTGGAGCCTTTCAGCCTGTTTTCATCAGTCAATCATGCTGCATCCTTCTCTCTGCAGGTTTTGAGGAAGATTTTAGTGATTAAATTAAGTTTAAAAAAATTTTTTGAAGAAATAAGGGACCCAAAAGAAAGCCTCTTCTGGACCACCCCCTTCTCTGAGGGGACCCTACATAGGCTCATGGAGCCTTATCAAATACTTCCCAATGCCTGGCCCTCCGAGGGGAGCTGAGACTCTGACACTCAGCATGGAATTATAAAATTGGCTGGCATCGCCCCCTCCTGAACCAAGCCTCTGTGTCCCAGGGCTGTCATGTAAATCAGGCTTGCTCAGCAGATTCACCTCTCCCTTCAGCCCGGCACCACTTCTAGCCAGCTGGTTTGCTCCCAAAAAGCTGCAAGGGGGTTCAGGCAGCCAAACCTATAGAAAAAAAAACCCTCTCACCCTTTACCAGGACCCTCCCACTCTCAAAGAGTGCTTCCTCTCACCGGGTTGCCAGGAGGGTGGTGTTTAGCCATCTGCATCCATGATTTCTAGTTGGGGAAAAATCTCATAATTTTATATTGAGCAATCCACCTCACTATCCAGCTCCCTCCAGATCTATGTCCCCAAGGTTCTTGCTCTGCAGGCTCCCAGAAGAGACCACCTGGGCAGGATCCTGTCCCCAATCAGCTGTCTTATGTGAGAGAAATGGTGAGTGCCCACCTAAATCAACACAACCTTCTGCCGCTCTCTCAATAATTTTACTTTGACTAGTGTTACTCAATGTTTAAGATTAGGATATTTAATCGAATTCTCACATCAGCATTTATTATTTTGTAGGAAAATGTAATTACTGGTGCAAAATTTCAGTTTTAGAATGAGATGTATATCATGAAATGTTATTTTAGCTAACTCAACACCTTAGAAAAGGATAGTGAAATCTACATCCTTCACACCTGAAATCCAGTGATGGTGATGTGTGTTGACACTGTTCTCAGAGTAAAATATTTTTCTTGTGGAGATGAGGCTACAGGGGGGTTAAATGTATTTCAATGCCAGCATAAGATTCCATGAGAAAACAGATAGAATATGTTTCAATGACTCTTGTTTTCCTGGCCATCATGCATCCTTTGTGGTAAAAGTAATGATCTTGAAACAATTCCAGAGGACTTCTGAGAAGATAGCATTGGAATAGGTAATCAGGGTTCAAGTCCCTCACAAAAACAATGGAAGAAAGGCAAAGAGCCATCCAAGTGAGATTTTTTGGGGGGATTTACAGATCAGGTGATTGCTGAGCTTCATCTTAGAGGGTGAGGGACAAAAATAAAAAGAAGCCAAAATGAAACTTGTGAGTTACTGACACCTGATCTCAGGAGTGACACCGATCCCCCACCCTCAAGGGAAACAACCTGGATAAAACCCATGTCTCCCGGCAGCCAACTGAGTGGAGAACAGATGTCTTACTCCCTGGGAAGAAGGAGAGTGTATCAGAGAGCAGAGGCTGATGTCTGTTCTGTGAATTTGGCCAGCAGATCATGTTTTGAATCTACTTCCTGGCCAGACCAGAATCATGGGCAAATAAAGGTTGAAAAAGACCTCTGTGTAAAGAGTGACTGAAGCTTAGCATCTACCGGTTGGGTGGGAAACTGCAAAGAGATAAAGAATGCTATTTTAAGTCTTTCAATCAAAACTTTTCACCAAGATCTGTGGCCCATTAAAGATTTCCTGTCCCCATTTTGATAGCTTAAGCTGAAAATTTTAAAGACTTAGAATAAGTTGAACCAAAAATCAAAGAAGTGCTGTGAAACAACACACTGGCCAAGGGAGAGAAACTGAGAATCAGAGAAAATTCACCAACACAATCAGATTCTTAGACATCAGCAATTACTTACAAGCCATATAAGAAACAGGAAGAGATGCCCCAAAGGAACAAACCAAAAATCTTCATGAGACACAAGATTTAAGACAGCTTATCAAGAAAAATCACACAAATCTCCTAAATAAATTCAAGGAATGGAAGGAAAATATGATTAAAGAGAAAAAAAAGTATTTAAAAGACACTGGGTGATTATAAAAAAATAATTTGAAAGCCTAAAAAGAAAAGTAATAGTGCTTATGGAAATGAAAAAACACCATGGAGGAGATTAAAATCTATTAGAGTGGAGCAGATATGGCTCAAGCGATTGAGAACCTGATTCCCATATGAGAGGTTTCAGGTTTGGTTACTGGTGCCTCCTAAAAACAAACAAACAAAAAACATCCCCCACCTCCACTCCAAAAATTTAGCAAAACAAATGAAAAATCCAACTCAGGGGGCCAATGTGGCTCAGTGGTTGAGTGCCAGGTTCCCACATACAAGGTCCTGGCCTCAATCTCTGGTCTTCTGTAACTCAAAAATATATATATATATATATATATATATATATATATATATATATATATA
>JAKSZT010001672.1:205222-378631 GCA_026826555.1 Tolypeutes matacus
TATATATATATATATATATATATATATATATATATATATATATATATTAGAGGTATATAACTGCATATTTGAACTGGTAGAAGACAAAATTAATGAATTGGGGGACTGACATCTGAACTTGAAAAAACAGAGGATGAGGAAAAAAATGAAAAAAATGGAGCAGGGTCTCAGGGAATTTAATAACATTGCAAAATGCACAAACATATGCTTTATTGATGTTTCAAAGGAGAAGAGAATGAAAAGTGGCCAGAAAGAATATTTGAGGGAATAATAACTGAAAACTTCCCAATCCTTATGAAAGACCTAAATATCAATCTCTGTGATTGACAACACACCTCAAATAGAATAAATCCATATAGACCTACTCTGAGACACATAATATTTAGAATGACCAATACCAGAAATAAAGTGAAGCTTCTCAAAGCAGCAAGAGAAAATCAATGCATCACAGACAAGCAAACCTCAACTAGATTAAATGTCAAACTCTCATCAGAAACCATGGAGGAGATAAGAAAGCGGCATGATGTATTTAAGGTACTGAAAGAGGAAAACTGTCAGCCACGAATTCTGTATCTGGCAAAATTGTCCTTCAAAAATGAGGGTGAATTAAGATTCTTCATGGATAAGCAAAAATTTAGAGAGTATGTTACCAAAAGATGGTATTTACAAGAGATACTAAGGCAGTACTACAGACAGAAAGAAAAAGACAAGAGTCAGAATCTTGGAAAAGAGTGTAGAAATGAAGATTAATAATAAGGGTAACTAAAAGTGTTAACAGACAAAAAACAGTAAGATATGACAATGGAAAGCAAAAGGGTAAATTGGATGAAGGAAGTAATGTCTTTACAGTAATAACATTGAATGTTAATGAATTGAATTCACCAATCAAAAGATATAGACTGACAGAGTGGATAAAACAATATGAGCCATCCAAATGCTGTCAAAAAGTGATTCACCTCAGATGTAGGGACAAAATATGGTTGAAAATTGAAGATTAGAAAAAGACATTTCATGCAAATAGTAACTAAGAAAATATCTAGAGTAGCAAAACAATACTGGACAAAAGAGATTTTAAAGGCTAAACAGTTATAAGAGATGATGAAGTTCATTATATGTTAATAAAAAGGGCAATTCATCAAGAAGAAATAAATATAATTAAATTTTTGCACCTTATCTGGATTCCCCAAGATATATTAGGTGCACATTGTGAAAACAGAAAGGAGACATTGATGGCTTTAGAATAATTTTGGGATATTTCAATACAACACACTCAGCATTGCTAGAAAATCTGGACAGAACACAAATTAGAAAACAAAGAACATGAATAAAATGATAGATGAGCTATACCTAGCAGACATTTATAGAGCATTATACCCCATCACAGCAAGATATACATTCTTCTCAAGTCCTCATCGATATTTATTGATAACAGACTATATGCTGCATCTCAAGACAAGTCTTAATAAATTTAATGACATTGAAATTATACAAAGCATTTTCTCTGATCATAATGGAATGAAGTTGGAAATCAACAATGGAAAGAAAAAGGGAATATTCATAAATATACAGGATTAAACAAAACAAATAATTGGTGGTTCAAAGAAAAAATGCAAGGAAATTCAGTAAATATCTCACTTTGAATGAAAATGACAACACAACTGCATTAGCTCACAAAGGGCTGCATATGAAAAGTACCAGAAATGTGTTGGCCTTTATAAAAGGTGTTTATTTGGGGTAAAGGCTTACATTTCCAGGCTGTGAAAAGTCTGAGTCAAGGCATCATAAGAAGTACTTTCTCACCCAAGTCAGCTGCCATGAGTTGAAGCTAGATGGCAGGTGATCTCTGCCTGGTCTCTGCCTTCCCCTCTGGGCTGTAATGTCTCCAATGGCTTAGTTGAGGGCAGCCAATCAGAGGACTTGTTTCTTACCTGGCTTCTCAGGTTTTTCTCAGGCTTGGCTGCTCTGCTTTCTTGCAGTTTTCCATTGCAGTTATCAGGCAAATGGGTCATTTCTCTCTCTCTCTCTCTCTCTCTCTCTCTCTCTCCCTCTCTTTCTGTCTGTCTCTCTTTCTCTTTCTGTCTCTCTCTCTCTCTCTCTCTATTTATGAGCCTCTTGGGGGCTTCTGTTTTCCTGCATTTCATTCACTCACATTATAGAATTAATATGCTCTGCTTTCTTTTCTTTTCTTTTCTGTCTGTGGTGTCCATTTATATTAGACCCAGCAAGGGTAAAGAGTCTCTCCTTGAGTCACACCTCACTGATGTAATCCAGTCAGATGGGTCTCACCCACAGGAATGGATTATTTTAAAACATAATATTTCTCCTATTGGGATTCATAAAATAATTTCAAACTGCTTTAGCAACATATAAAAATATATGGGCTATTATATAAAATTGCTTTCTATAAAAAATTGCCATCTGGGTAGATTTTTAAAAAATGGCTGAAATCAACTGGTTTCACTGATAGCACATTTATGTGTACGTAAATTCTTAAGAAGAGGGCTGCAAGGGCACACACTGAGCTGCCTTTGGGGAGGGGACGGGCATGGGGAGGCAAGCAAAGGAGGTTCAGCATTTTTTTTTTTTTTCCTCTCTTGGAATAATTGATGTATTTTTTTTTTACATGTAAATTTTTTTTTTAATCAAACAATATATTACACAATATATTTGGTTCATAGTAATGCATTCATACAGTATTTGTCCTTTTGTGTCTGGCTTGCTTCACTCAACATAATGTCCTCCAGGTTCATCCATGTTGCCATACACGCATGCTAAATATATATATGGGATATAGCAAAGGCAGAGCTGAAAGGAAATTTTACAGCCTTCAATATTTACATTTAAAAAGATGAAAAAGTGAAAATCAAAGATACACTGGTAAAAGCAGAATGCTACTGGCATAAAGACAGACATTTTGAACAATTGAACCAAATTGAGAACTTAGAAATAGACCCTTGTATCTACAGTTAAGTGATTTTTGACAAGGCTATCAAGCCCACCCAGCTGAGGCAGAACAATGTATTCAACAAACGGTGCTGGGAGAACTGGATATCCATATTCAAAAGAAAGAAAGAGGACCGTATCTCACAAAATATACAAAAATTAAGTTAAAATGGATCAAAGATCTAAATATATAACTACAAATGTGAAACTCTTAGAAGAAAATATAGGGAAAAATCTTGAAGATGTTGTGGTAGTAGTAGTTTCTTAAACTTACACCAAAGCACTAGTACTGAAAAATAATAGAAAAGTGGAATCTACACAAATTTAAAGAGTTTTCTTCTTTAAAATACTTTGTTAAGACCATTGAAAAGGCAGCATACTCAGTGGGAGAAAATATGTGGAGACCGCATATCGGATAATGGTTTGATATCATGTTATATAAAGAGATCATATAATTTAATGATGAAAAAACAAGCAACCCAATTAAAAATGGACCAAAGATTTGAATATACATTTTTCCAAAGAGGAAATAAAATGGCCAAAAAGCACATGAAAAAAATATTCTACACCACTAGCTATTTGGGAAATGCAGATCAAAACTGCAATGAGATATCATTTCACCTTATAAAATGGCTATTATTAAAATACAGTAAACTTCAACTGCTCAGGAGGATTTGGAATAATAGGACAACACCTTCACTGTTGGTAGGAAGGTTGATGGTGTGGCCTCTGTGGAAAACAGTTTTTTGGTACTTGAAGTGGTTACAATAAAGAGCTATTGCATCATCAGCTGCATGATCCAGCAATCCTGTTACTAGGATTATATTCAGAAAAACTGAAAACAAGGTTGCGAGCTGACATTTGCACACCGAATTTCATAGCAGCATTATTCACAATTGCTAAAATATGGAAACAACCCAAGTTTCCATCAATCAATGAGTGGGTAAGCAATATATATAGAATGGAATGCTATTCAGCTGTAAGAAGAAATGAAATTGAAATGCATATTACAACATGGATGAACCTTGAGGGCATTATGTTGAATGAAATTAGCCAAGCACAAAAAGACAAACATTGTATAGTAGCACTAATATGAGCAAAATACAATGAGTAAACTCATGGAGGTAAATTCTGGAGTATAGGTTATTAGGATATAAAATATTGATTGAGAATAGGAGCTGATACATAATGCATGTAAAATTTTAAATTAGGATTATTGTAAACGTGGAAATGAATAGAGTTAATTATAGCACATTATAGTGAGTATAACTAATACTTATGATTTGTATATGTGGGTTGGAGGGAAATAAACCAAATGTATGATATAGGCTATAGTTAGTTGTAATATTTTGATGATTCTTTTTGATAGATTGTAAAAAATATTTCACAACAATGAAAGTGTTTGTGGTGGGATGATATATAAGAGCCCTGTATGGTGATATGCGTGTTTGTTTTGCAAATTCACAACTTAGCCATACATTTATTCATTATATATGTTCATATATTAAGTGATATAGTTCAATATTTTTTTTTCAAATGGATAAAAGTAATCATTACCTCTCTAATATTTAAATAGGGCTTACAATGTCCTGAGGTCACTTGACACTGATTTCACCCTAACTTCAAAAATTAAATAAAATAGGCCAAAACATACTACCATGAAGAATCCTTTCTCTTGGAAGGAAACTGCTCAATCAACTCTATAATTTGACCTTTCCCACCATACTCTCACCAACTCAGTGAATCAAAAGTCATCACATGCTTCCAGACATATTGTGTTCTCCATATTTGTCAGTTAAGTTTCTGATGCATACTTGTCTCTCATATAATAGAATGAATAAAATGAAATAAAATTCTGAAACACTATTTTCTTTAATGTCAGCATATTGTCTATCTTCTAGAGTAGTGTTAGCAAATATATAGCACAGGTGCATTAGTGGAGTCCCTAACTAAACAATGCATCCCCTATTTTTCTATACTTTCTTTCTTCCCCTTCTTTATCTTTCCCTTATTTCACTTCCTTTTCCTTTCCTGTTTAATTACACCTACCTTCTATTTCCAAATCTTCTGATTTCTGTTTCTCACCTCTGCTCTTATATTTTGTCCACTCCTTCCTTTTCTATTATTTTGATTTTCTCCCAGACTCACTATGGATCTGTAGCGATGTTATTCTTCCCAGAACCAAATGTTAATGTTCATTATTTTAAGTTATCAGAATAGGTAGCAAAAGGGAAATTTTAGCATCCTTTAAAATAGGCTTCTAATATGTATTGGTAATGGTATGACAGGTAAAGAAATGGAGATAAATTAAAGAGAGTTGTAGTAGAAACTTACTCATTGCAGATTTGTTTGTCTTGGTCAGAATTACATATCTACTCATGTTCTGGCCCAGTGATGATTTTGCATAATGAAAAATGTAGAAAAATCTGTATCTGCTTC
The DNA here is from genome assembly GCA_026826555.1 of Tolypeutes matacus. Classification (NCBI taxonomy): domain Eukaryota; kingdom Metazoa; phylum Chordata; class Mammalia; order Cingulata; family Chlamyphoridae; genus Tolypeutes; species Tolypeutes matacus. The sequence continues at coordinate 210,605 of JAKSZT010001672.1, forward strand.
CTCATTATTATGTTCAACAGACCACTTTTTTTCTAATATACTGATATAAATAATTTTTAATCTAAAATATCAAGGAATTTCCTCAACATTGGGACTTCAAATGCTCCATAAAAAGGGAGAAGAGTGGGGAGAATTTTCTTTTCAAAATAGGGTACACACTTGATTCCAACTCATGGTAGCATTCCCTGTCTCAGATGTCTGATCACTTGACATGTGCTCTTATGAGGTTCAGTTGTAAGTTTGTATGCCTGTTACTTGACACATCTAAGAAATAATTTGGAGGCCTGTTTCTCTGCCCACACAGAGAATTCACAATATCAGTTCCTGCCATAAACAGGAACTTTCCTGCTTATCTTATCTCCCTTATCTCCCACACTATCTCCTATGTATATCACTAAATGTTTCTGTAATCTTGCTTCCCCATTATCAGACTGGAGTTCTTATGATGTGATTTACAACCCCCATACCTGCCTGCTCCCCTGCACCTGCACCCTGACTTTGACTGTAAAAAATCCTGAATAAAAATTGTGCTGGGGGATCTGCTCTAGAGCACAGCTTCTTCAGCCGTTCTCCCCCTCATGTCTCTCATGTCTTCCTGTTTGGAGTAATTTCATTGCGTGCTCCGCTGGACAGATTCCCGCAAGACTTTGCAGGATGGATTCCTGCAATCATTTGCCTTACCATATTGATTCTTCATTCAGTGATTCCTAGTCTTTATGGTATCCCAAACCACCTTCTACAGTCTCAAGAGAAATATTACAAACATGATTTCCTTCACTTGCTTTTTAATGGATAAATATATATGCCTACATTGATAGGATTCTGCATATTAAGAAATCACAAGAAAACAGTAAGAATTTCAACAATAAAAGAAGCATCACTTAAACTCAGCATTATAGTATATTGGAGCATGAATAAACCTCAGAAATGACTGTGTGAAACATTATTTAACGCATGGAAAATCATGTGTTTTTCGTGCCCAAGGACACTCAAGAAATGACCCAGCTATTGTTGCAATCCAGATATAATTATCCCAAGTTCAGGAAATCTCTTAGCACTTTCCTAACATGGCTCTGCCTTGTTAGTAATCCCCAAAAGTAGATGATTTCATTATATGACTTCAGAAATGTCTAGTACCAATATTCTTTCAGCTGTGATATTGTTTTCACCACTTCTCTGTCATTTCTTATGCATTATTATAGTAATCTGCACCTCCTTCTGGGATCCGCTGATATGTTCCTCTTTCTTCCAGGGACATGAAGAAAGAGATAAATTTTTCTAAATTTAGAAAGTACTTTCTAAAAAAATTAACTTATGTTTTAGTATTATAAATACTAAAATACTCTTTTTCAAATAAGATTTTATTTAATCTGATTTCTAGGAGGGTCATTGAATTGTATTTTGCAGACTGAATTATTTTAAATAAAACTAAATTATTTGAAATCAACCCAAAGACTGGTATTCTAACCACCCAGTCTTGGGGAATCACCATTAAAGATTTTAGGGATCATGTCTGTTTCCACCTTTATATGTTAAATATAATTGGAAAAGGGATGGAAGAGCTGCAGAATAAGGAAGGAAAATGAGAAGAAGATAAAGATGAATGAGATCCATGGAAAGACAGATTGAGGAGTCACATAAAATCTATATAATATAAATAATTTGGACTCTTCCATTTTGTGCAAGATGGCTAAGTTCAACATTGTAAGATAAAAACAGTAATATATATGTCAGGAACATAGACTGATCCTTACAATCTTTATATTTGAGTTATTTTCCTTAACAAACTTGTTGATAATAATTATAGAAGCCTGACTTAATTGCTATTGTAGCACATTGCATCTATTCTCATGACATGGAAATCAAAGCCAATGGTAGTCATATGGCACATTGGGGTAAACGGAAGTGCTGCTGACACCAAAATCAACTCCTTGGTGCCTTTTCCATCCCAGGCTCTACCAGACCAGTTCAGGACTGAAAGGATCAATATATAGTTATAACTCATGTGTGGCTCTGTAGTAAACCACTTTAACCTGGATGGAGACATCTATTTAGATTGATTCAATATCTGCTTGAAGAATTATTGTATTTATTGATACATATTTAAATATTATATAGGAAGAATTAATTGTACAATAGCATTCATAATGTTTGGAAATATGTTCTCTCATCATCTCTAATGTAGTAAACATATGGCCTATGTCTGACAGTTTTGTATGTTTAAAATCACATTAATAATGTATACATTAATGTAACTATGTAGGAGAAACAGTTCATAATGATATTGTTGTTCTTGTTGAGGTTATTGTTACTTAAGTTGCTCTCTGCCCATCCATAACCACCTCCTTCTTTAACTTTAACTTAACTTCTTATTTAGAGATAAAAAAATGAATTTAAGAGTTAGAAAATTCAATTTCCCTCATAGTTAAATATCTTAAAACACCAATTGTGATCATTAGGCTTATGTGTCAATTCAGCCAGGTAATGGTGCCTAATTGTTTGATCAAACTGGCTTTGGGCTAATTGTAATACAAAGACATTTAATGGACTTTAATCATCAGTAAGTTGATGCATATATGGTTGGTTCAATCTACAATCAAATGAGGAGCTTATCATCAGCCATCAGCAATGTTTAATGCCTCATCCAATCAGTTGAGGGCCTTAAAAGGGGAAGTTATTTCAGCATTCAGAGAAAATTCCCATCTCTAATTCAGAAAGCCAGCATCTCCTGAGGACCTCATAAAAGAGCTTCAACAGAGCCCCTGGTTTGCAGCCTACTCTAAAGAATATGGACTTGGGTATCCCAACAGTCATATGAAACAATTTTATAAAATTTCATAATATTTACATATATCTCTGGTAAGTTCTATTTTCCAAGAAAATCCTCTCTAATACACCCATGCAAAAGAATTTTCAGAAAATGTATGACTTTTTCCTGTTTTATTCCATCACTTGTTTTTTTTTTCTTTTTCCCTTCTCTTTTCTCCTCCCTCCTTACATCTTCTTCTTTCTTCTCTACTTGTTTTTTCTCTTCTCTCTTTGTCATGTCTGTTGTTATACATACTAATTTTGAATTTCTTCTCTGACACCCACGTGATAAATATTTATAAATCTACTTAACCTCTTTGAGTGTCAAACACACATCCTTTAATATATTTTTCCCCAAACAATTTAGGCCAATGACATGGAAGAGACATTGGCACAGACTCTTAGTTCATTGCCATAGTCCCTGTTAGAAATTTTCAATATTTTTTAGTGCTTATCCCTCACTCCCAAATCACATTTTTTTATTACTCTGGAGAGATATCAGAATTAGACAAATATTTATATGATGAAATACCAAGAAATAATTATAACCTTTCACTTGGTAAAATATGTTCCCTCTGACAAGAGGGAAGGGTTTTGGTTGATCTTTCTCTAAGGCACAAGGTAAACCAAGAAAACTTAGATTAATTGCTAACTGGTGTTTTCCTCCTGGGAGGGGTAGAAATACCAATCTTTTGACCAAAGCACACCTCCATAACCAATTATTTAAGAAGACTATAATTTCACTGACTAAGGCTTGGACTCAACTACTCTGAGGTAAGATATTATTGTTTTTAGATACCAGATTGACCATCTTCTCAAAAAAGGATGTTTTCTTAGGTATCACTCTTTTAAAAGTTCAATATGCTTTATGACCTTATCTGCTAACTACTGAGACAATGGTCTCTTCGAGATTAGGATGGATAAATAAATATATGCATTCACTTTCCGTAAACTTGACTATTGGAAAAGGGATAATTTAGGTTGAAACATGGAAAGCTAAGAGGAATCTTGTAATAGTTTAGAAGAGTATGAATGGATTTATTGAACAAGACAGGGAAATGTGTGTGCTATTGTTTGGAAAAGTACACAGTATCCATTTTGAGGAATTTTAACACATTAATAGGTAGGTAGTAAGAGTATGAATTACAAAGAGAGAAAACTAGATTTCCCTTTCACAATTTTTAAGGCAAGTTTTGTCGTCTTTATTATCTGTCCAAGTGTACGTAAAGGTTTTCTGCATGCTTTGAAGCAGATGAAAATTATTGAATATTTTCTTTTATAATTCTGATTTTTAAGTATTTCTCCTTTTCTTATTCCATAATCCATGCACATGTGCTATCAGAGCCTCAGAAACTAAACATTTTTTTTTTTTATAAAGACAGATAATATTCCTTAAAGAAATCCCCTGAAAATATTCCTAGCATGGGTATATGAAAGCCTCCTGGGCTCAGTGATTGAAAGAAAATTGGTTTATTTATATGCCACATGTGTAGATTATATGGTACCATAATGAATATTCTATGTTTAGAGTAGCAGGTCTTGTCTTCTCACCAACCACTCTACTTCTGCAGGTCTTGTGCAGTTACTCTTATTCTTTAGTCTCCATTTACTCTTCTATAGCATTAGTGGGGTGGACTAAATTCTTTGATTTCTATTTGTCACAAAACAAACTGTCTGACAGGACTACTGAAAAAGATATGTCTGTGGGTCAAAACTGTAGCTATCTTTTTGACAGCAAGGCGGTTGGAAATTAGAGCCTTTACCAAATACTATAAAAGCCTACTTGTTCTTTCTTTCTTTCTTTTTTTTTTTTTTTATCAATGCTGATATCCTTGTCAATATGTTTGAGATAAATTGATTACCAGAATTTGAATCCATGTATTTCCAACATTGTTACTTCATGATGCAGTTTGTTTTCAATATATATACATTTCATTACAGCATTCATTTTATTTTGTAAATTAAGGGAAGATTCTTCTATCTTTGTTGGTTTCTATTAATTTTACACTTTGAATAATCCCAAATTGACAGAGGATTGGTGGGAGGAAGTAGTGAATGCATTCTGATTGCACTAATGAAATAAGGAATTTTATGTAGGACTAGAGATGGTGAAAATGATGACTAAGAGAATACATGACAATGAAAATTTGAGACAGTGTGAAGTAAAAGAGATAAATTGAATTTCAATTTGCCATGGGGGAAAGGAGAAACAATATCCAAATGTTTTCCTGATTTATCAGAGTAGACAAAAGATTACAGGTTTAGTAGATATAAACAAACAAGGGAGAGAAAAGGAGTTCTGTGGTTACAATTCATTGTAAATCCAATATCAAATATTAATAATAATTAATATTAATCATTTTGCTTTAAAGATTACCCTATTAAAAACTGCCAACTATAAAGCTAATGATTTCTTCAATAATGATTTCATCATGTAACTTTCCTACCTAAACATTTCACTATTACATTCTGTTTCCAGATATTTTGGGTTAAAAAATCTCTCAGCCTTCACTTTTCAGACCCAGTATATACTAGTTCACCCTACATTGCACACAAATCTCTGCAATGTACCCTTCAGCTTCAGTTGGACTAGACCCTCCCTCACTGCTTTCACCCATGTGCCCTGCTATTTCTACCTGAGAAGTTTTCTTGATATTGGTTAAAACCATCCATCATTCTGCCCTCTTCTTTTGTTAGCTCAAATTTTAAAATCAGACCAATTTTATTCTCTGCTCTCATGCTCTTTTTTTCTAACCAAACTCACCTTGGTTTTATCTTGTTTCCTATTGTATCACTGCTTTTTCCCAAGTAGTTAGCATTTAAGTATTCTTTAAATGTTCCATGCTTTCAGTATATTTCAGTCTTCAGCCATAATGTGTGTGCTCTTCGAGGTAAAGACTTTGATATAAATTACTTTGTCCAAAGTACAGAGTCCTCTTGGAAATGATTGTTTATTCTGATTAAATACTTAGAAAATATTTAAAATCTGCTTGGTACAAGGCAAGCTTTATTTGCTCATCTGGTTTTGGAGACACTGCAGGCTCTTGTTTCTTGTCCTACATCTCTTGATGCCTTCCACATATATAGCTGTTTTCTCATCACAAACTTCCCGAAAGTAGATATGCCCCAATATGCATCCCTTGACCACATTTTCCTCATGAAGCAACAAATAATTTGTTAATTTTTGAGCTACATGGAATTTTTGATAAATGATACAATCCCTTTTTTATACCTTCAAAAAACAGAGGTCCAGAGAAGTAATTCAGTTTGTAAAAGGTAAACAGCTTCTGTAGGGCCTTTGACAAAAGACTGCTTTGGCACCTCTGTGCATATCATCTACAGGTCTAATCAGATGTTTTCACAAAGGGTATCTTAATATGTTACTACTGTACATGTTAATTCTGCTAAAAGACTTCAAATCTCCTCTGTGTAATATATTTTTGTCCTCCCTAGAAATCTCCATTTTATACCTAAAGAATGTTCTTTACTGACCATTATTTTAGGTATGTGTTGTATTTCTCAATCTCCTTGTATACTCCTAAATGATAATGGGAGGTGTTAATTTTAACACTTGGAACAGAGTGCCTTGAACATAGATTGTGTTTAAACTAGAGGGATTTTATCTTTAAGAATTGAATGGAAAACATTGCCTTTTGAGGGCATTATAAGCTTTTTAAAGTAGTGTCAGATGGAGGAAATAATTTCTGGTTAACAGCATTATTGTTACAGTGTCATCAAATACACTGGCAGCTTTCTTCTCATAGTTTAGTCATGGAAAAGACTGTCACAAAGCATTGGTCAGAAAGATCTTGATTTTGAGCAGATCATATTCTTTTGGTAGAATGTAACCTGACCTCACTAGAAGGACTCTTCTTACAAGTTGTTATGAAGGTCACACACTGTGCGTAGATTTCTGTTGCTTCTCTCAGATACTTCTCAGGTCCTGAAAACATAAAGATTCTACCAGCTAGCATCCCTACCCACTGATCCTTCTAGGTTTCCTTACTTTTACTCCATGTGACTGTGCATAGGCAAGATCAATGTGACTCCCCAAGATCACCATCCCTTCCAATGACAACTCCCATATGTAAAGACACCAGAGACCTTAAGCTCATATTCACAATGCCTACTTCATCTTGGCTGGATTTTTTAACCCACACCCAAAAACCTTTCCATGTGACTATGTGGCATTGCTGTGTGATGTTATAACCAGTCCTGGGGGCAGGGTATCCCCGGCTTTGAACAGCAGAAAACCCTGGGGCTGACACTATATAGCTAAAAAGTTTTCTTTACCTTCTTTTTTTTTTTTTCTGGAATCACTCTAGTGATAGCGTTGAGCAGTGGAGAATGGTGATGATGAAAGAAAAGTTACCAGTAGAAAATGGAAAATAGGGGTCTTCTATGTGTGAATAAACTATATGTTAAGCAATAATGTCAACAGAGTTGCTAAAATTTGTTGCTGGGAACCTGCACTAAAGAGGGGTAACTTATATAATATTGTTCATAATGCAGACAGTAATTGAGCTGTTTAATTGTAATGCCAACTCTCACATGACATAACATTACATTCTCCAAGTATGTGTCATGTTAGCTTGTATATATTTAAGAAAAGTAAAATATGCATCTTTGTTCTGCATCTCTTTCATATCTTGCTCCTTCTCTAGCATGGTCTGTTCCCTTCACCCACATACATGAGCAAACATGAGCCCACACACATATGCCTGGAACCAATTTGTAGTTCTTTTGCTCTCTGTATCTCTGAGTTTTTTTAAAGAATAAATTAGTTGACTTAAATTATAATTTTCAATTTTTCATTTTCCATTATTTTAGAGTATGCTTTAAAACAGGATCTATGAACTGGAAAAATTTAAATCCCTCACACAAAAAGACTTGACGTAATAAGACATCACCTCTTGTGAATGCTCTGTGGGTTCCAATCTGAATGGTGTTATGAAACAAAATTCTCTGGTCTATTTTGAGGCAAAGTAGTATATTTTCCTAAGTGATTTTTAGCTTGTTTGAATTGCCACTTTATTGTCTATTTCTGTTCTTTAAAGTGTACTTTTAAAGACATGATTAGGAACTGATATGACACTATCAGTTTATATACAAATTCTGTGTATGTATCTAAGTGAAAAATAACTAAATGATTTTGGTCAAAATAAAGCACTGCTTGCTGACAGAATTATTTTACTTTCCAAGCAGTTATTGCAGAAGCACTGTTAGCATAGTTTTAGTTGTAATACTTTAAAGTCAGTCTTTTGGCCTAGGATTCAGAGCTGCGGCTGTTACGATGAAATTTCTTATATAGTAAAGAAATCAAAAGTTGCTGACTTTCATCAAGTTTGTCAAATGCTAATCTTTAACATTTGGGTTTGATTTATTAAATAACTAGGAATTTGTTTCTGTTTTTCTCAACTGACAAGATATAACACATTTATATTTCATCATAGACCAAGAGACATCTGGAGCTTTTGGGCGGTGTTGTATTTAGTATTTTGTTTTTATTTGTTTTGTTTTTTTTACTCTGTGGAGATTCCATTATTCATTTTCATTTTTGAAGAACACTCACAAGGGAAAAAGAATTCCTTTTATTACCCATAATTATCATTTCAACATACAAGGGAGTTCTTTCTGGAGGATTCAGAGATCATATATTTGTCTATTGTGGAAACAAAAGATCCAGGAATGTTAACATTTTTTGTGGCTAATAGATTTTACAGAAATAGGATTCTTCAGTAATCCTCTCATTGAAATTGTGAGAGCCACACTATGTTAACTATTTATACAAAGGAAATAATTATGGACAATTTATCCCTCAATATTCCCAAATATATCAAAGAGATGGTTATTTATATTCCTCAAGGATGAAATGAATGACAATTCATTTCTTTTTTTCCCAAGATTCTCTAATACTACTGTGTCTTTTTTTCCTCTAAAGTCAAGAATTTCTTTTTTCTAGAGTCACTTTGACTTACAAACATGAAGAGTAAGCAGCATGGTAGGAAAAGAAATGTAAGGAAAGATAATATTACCTAGAATGGACTCCTAGGATAATATATTATATAGTGATATGTTCAGGATGGCACCCCATAAGAGAAATTGTCCTAACCTTTTGATGGAACAATACTTTAAGAAGTTTAAGCCATTATTGAATTATATATATATATAATGCAGAACTAAATCATACAATTTGGGCAGTCACCAGGGTATTAACTAGAAAATATTCCACAATGATGAATTCTAAGCCCTGCTTGTTGAGTAAAGTTCCTTGAGGTTGTCATTCAAGATTTATGACCACCAAATTATTCTTTTAGCACAGATAATCAGTTTAACAATGTAATCCATGTCTAAAGCATAAGCTTTCTTTGAATCACAACAGTTAGCCTTGAACTGCAGCAGCCTGTGATCTTGAAATAAAATGAGCAGTCCCATCTTGTAAATCTTGTAAACCAGCCACAACACTTAAAAGCAAGAACAGGCAAAAGAAGTTAAAATTACCTATATTTATTGACTCCACATTTATTTTTCTATCAATTTATTTAAACACAATTTAATGACTTTGAATGATCCTAACTATGCAATCGTCTTAATGATGCAATTTAAATTCAATGTCCTTATGGATACAGATTGCAAGGAAATATGGGGAACATGGCATAGCTACTAATCTCAGAAAATTTTCAACTTAAGCAATATGTTTAGAAAATGCATATAGAATAAGATTCACAATAAAATAAAACAAGCTCTGAAACTAGAACTTTATGAATTTTATATATATTTTTCTCTTCTATATTGCTAGTAGTAATATATACTTCATATGAACTTTTCACATCATGTTTTCAAAGATGATGATATGTTTTGAGGTTAGTCTCTTTAATATGAAACATACAATTAATATTGGAAATAAGATTCAAAAGACCATTACTCCAAAGTCCCTGTTCTTTCTTTTATTGCACGCTGCTCTGGCATATTATTCATCATAAGCCATGCCTAAATACTGATTGTTAACTAAATAACTTTCTGCCTTTAAAATCCTAGGAGCTGTCATGTGCCATGGACATGAAGGACATTTTTAATAACTCCACTGACTTCATCCTCTTGGGACTCATCACCCATCCTGTATTCCCTGGGCTTATCTTTGCAGTCATCTTTTCCATCTTTGTGGTGGCTGTAACAGCCAATGTGGTCATGATTCTGCTCATACACATGGACTAACCTCTCCACACACCCATGTACTTCTTATTCAGCCAGCTCTCCATCATGGTACAGTGTATATCTGCATCACCATCTCGAAGATGCTGCAAGACCTTCTGTCCAAGGAAAAGACCATCTCCTTCCTTAGTGTGCAGTTCAGATATACTTCTATGTGACCCTGATTGAAGGGGAATTCTTCTTGCTGGGCCTCATGGCCTATGACAGGTTTGTAGCTGCTTGCTACCCCCTCCGATACCCTCTCCTCATGAACCGCTGGATTTGCTTGTTTATGGTGGTGGGCTCTTGTGTTCATGGGTCCTTGGATGGATTTATGCTGACCCTTGTCACTATGAATTTCCCTTACTGTGGGTCCCGAGAAATCAACAACTTTTTTTCTGTGAGATTCTAGCCATGCTGAAGCTGTAATGTATTGACACCTACCTCTATGAGACCCTGATGTATGCCTGTTGTGTGCTGATGCTGCACATTCCCATATGTGTCATCTCTGTTCCTAAACATGGATCCTTATCACCATCCATTGGAAGAATTCTGCTGAGGGCTGATGCAAAGCCTTTGCTACCTGTTCCTCCCATATCATGGTGGTGAGCATTTTCTATGGGCAGCTTTCTACACCAATGTTCTGCCCCATTCTTACCACACACCAGAAAAAGACAAGGTAATGTCTGCCTCCTACACCATCTTCAACTCACTCATCTACAGCTTGAGAACTAAAGATGTGGCAGCAGCTTTAAGGAATGCCATTGGGAAGTTTTCCTCCTCTCATAAAATCAGAGCAAGGGAAGTGACCAGGAAATTCTAGGGGTTCCAGGCCCTGGGTACAAACAGCCTTGTTGCTGTCTCCAGTGACACCTTGTTTTCATTTCTTTGGCTGCTCAAGCAAATATCATACAATGGGTTGACTTAAATAATGGGAATTTATTTTCTTATGCTTTAAAGACTAAAATAAAGTCTAAATCAATACATCATCAAGGTGATGCTTTCTCCCCAAAGACTGGCATTCAGTGATGGCTGGTCAGCGATCTTTGGACCTTAACTTGTGATTTGATATGGTAAATGACAGAGTCTCCTGGTCTCTTCCTTCTCTTCCAGGTTCCTTTGATGTTTAGCATCTGGATGCTTCTTCTGTGGCTTTCTCTCTCCACCTGAATTTCATTCATCTTATAAAGGACCCCAGTAATAGGAATACTTGACTAAAAGTTACCTTCAAAATATCCTATTTAAAAATGGGCTCACACCTACAGGAATGGATTAAGCTTAAGAACATGTTTTTCTGTGATACCTCTGACTCCAAACCACCACACATATAGTCTTTTAAGAAAATATATTCTTGTTTTGGAAAAATGTTTATTTTCATTTTGATTAATCCTGAGATATTTGCAGAAAAAAATCATTCTGTCACCAGCATCATTAAGAACTATAGCTGAAAGCAGTAAGTATCTCAGCATTAGCTGATGTGCTTGTCTGGATTGACTGACATTTTACTGAAAGTTTCATCAGTCAGGTAGCATGGTTCCTAAATATTCCTAGTCTTGACAACCATTCTGTGTAAGAGTCCAGAATGGATTTTTAAAAGTTTTTATTGTAATAACATAAATACAAATCAGAATTTTCTGTTTTAACCACTTTCAAAGGTGCTATTCAATGGCATTGACTACATTAACAAGACCATGATACCGTCACCAGCATCCATTACCCAAATTGTATCACATGGGTTCAGATGACCTTCATGTATCTATGGCTAATCAACTTTTCATTGTAAAGTTGCTAGGAACATTTATTAAGTCATTGATGTTCTAATTTTTAAAATGCAGCACAAGTAAAATATTTTCTGATGTTAATAGTGTAACAGTATTAGCTATTTAGGAAGCTTTTGTAAATATGATTTGATTGTATTTTTGGGTTTCTATTCTTAGTCATATTTCTCTTACCGCTGACTTTAAAATATAGTGTAAAGTTATTCTCCTATCACTGAAATTAAAATATTCTATAAACCTTTATCTCAAATAAAGTTTAATATGTGCTTTGTAGTCAATGAATATTATATGATTGATTAAAAATTGATTTCTTCTATTAAGATCATCAAGTTGTTATAACCCTACAAAGTTTTCCATGTTTGCTTTAATAAAATGGTAAAAGATGAATGTAGGAGGAATAGATAAAAAAAATTTAATTAACTAAGCACCATGAAGTTAAGTTGCCAAATTTTTATAGTCTCAACTTCTCCATTTGATATGTTTGTAGACAAACATTTCCCTTTTTCACTAAGTGTGGTACTTTAATAGTAATTATGAATCTGTATGCAAAGTCCTAAAATATCAACTAAGCAGAGACCACACTGAGCTTTACACTACTCATTTACTTAATTTTATCTACCTGATGTTTGCTAGGGCTTCAGACATTATAAATGAAAAAGAAATTATGATTCACCTGGTGTATGTTTTCCTTATCATTAGAAGGCTTAGAAAAGAATAAATGGGAGATGAATTCAGTAATTTTATATGGAATATTATTCATAGAATATTTACTTTATGAATAAATACATTTATTATATTGTAAATATAGAGGAGAAAATGTTTTCTCCATCACTGTTGATGTGGGTTAAAAATATTCTCTTCATTATGTTAATTACAAGATTGTTCTTATCTCAAATTTTCTAATAACTGAATCTTTCCTCTTAAATGAAATAAGCAAATAGCAACAACAACAGGAGAGGAAAGAGATGGAAAAAAGTCCTGGGTGACTGAATTTCTTCAACTGGAATAATGGATCAGTGTTCAGTTATGAAACTGTACTCAATGTGACATTATTTCAGTACAATTCCCTTTTCAATTAGCTTTGAATCTCTGTGCTTGTTGTAATCCCTTCTCACTTTTTCATACCACCCTGCCTAGTGCTCCTCCTGGGCTTTCCTTCCACAAAAAAATTTTGTGCTACATATTTCCCCTCTACTCTGGGAATTTTTTTCTTTTATTCCTATTTCCTCAGGATTCTGTCTAGGACTAGGTTGCTATCTATCTGAAAATGTTTCTTTCTTACATTTCCAATATAAATTTCACAATTAACAAGAATACTTAACACAAACATTGACAAATATTTCCAAAATACCTGAAAAACATCAAACAAAAAGGTTTATTTGGGTGAGTTCCTAAGAATATCATAGGAGATATGTCCAGGCAACTTCTGGGATGTTATTAGCAGACTATTCCTTGACCTCATTGGAACTTAAATGGTGTATTCACTTTATGATACTTTATGACACTCAACAATTAAATGGTGCACACTTTTCTGTATATGCTATATCTTAATACAATTTAAAATAAAAAAGTGATATCATATATATGCTGGGTGCCTGCTCTTCCTTATAAATAGGACAGATCTCCCCAATCTTCTGACCAAATTCTTATAAATGAAAATTTATCATCACCAGATGTTTTCTTTATTAAAAATAATATGAAATATTAACTTGGGTATGAAAATTATAAATTATTATAAAATTAACAAAATATTTGTTATACCCACAATGTGTCAAACAGTTTTAGATTTGGGGCAAGAGATAAAGTGAAAACTGTCCTCATTTTTCATGGCATATTCAACTACTTTATCTGGCTTTGATTCTGATACTTATAAAGTTTTACAAGGTATTGCACAATTAGTTCCATGGGATATGGAAAAGCTGATATTCAAAGCAAATTATTGCCTCTCCCAAGTAACAGACAGATGGGACCCTCAGAATCACATCCTCTGCATCCTCATTCAATAATTAGGTGCCAAACCATGATGTTGCTATTAATTGGTAGAAATTTTCCATAGATGGGAAGGATGCTGCACAACACGCAGCTGCCAGGTAATTAATGCTAATAATGACCTGGGGATGAATGTCCCTCAGGGAGCAAATAATAATAAAGCCTATGTTCATTTTCTGAAGGACACCAGCTTAGCTGGTCTACCAAGGACCTGATATTCCATGATAAGGGGCAGCAAGATTAACCCAGTGGGGTCTTTTTTTAGGTGAGGATATGAACCTTACATTAACTAAAGCTTTGCATCTACACATTTATTTCAAAACAATACAAAATTTAATGTTTAGCATAAAACCTACTTATTATATATTTTATTAAGTTTCAAAAAAGGAGTAATATCAAAAAAAGGAATAATAGATAAAATTGAAAATATTTAGACTACTATTTAGCATGAAGAAGAGATTGCATTCCAATACTCTGTTGACTTTGAAAGAAGTCAAATCTGGCTAACAGGTTTGTAAATAATGTGATGACAAAATGTGTGTAACATCAATTCTTGACTCAATAGAGCAGTTATTTAGATAAGGCAGAATAATTGTAATAATGAATGATTTCATGACATTGAACAAAATTGTCAGCTAAAATAACAGAATGATTCACACATATATAATTAACTAAAATCAGAAGTTTTGAAAATACTTTTCAGTTGGGAGTGTGTTGAGGTTAAATTTTTTTAAATCTGAATGTCTGTCTTGGTCTAGTCACACAATTACCTAACATCTCTGTGTGTGCTTTCTTCAAAATCCCAGATCCTCAAAGATGAGGAGAATTTTAAATGTTTCTTTCTCCACTATATTCCTATGATTTCTACAATTTGCTAAGAATATATGTGATGTCCAAATGCCTGGAGAATCAACTGTGATTAATCTATATTATTTTACTTTCCTTAGCAATTTAAACTTAATTAAATATCTTTTATTCATCACATTAGCAAAATGGGGGTCTTTATTTTGTTCTGTGATGCTTACCAAGAAACTAGAAATCTGCCTGATATATAATACATGCTCAAGAATAATTAGTTGTGTAATTGAACAAAACTCATTTCAATTTAGAAGACTTTATCACTACAAAGTACAATTTAAAAAAAATTATTCTTTTATTTATTTTCTGCATATTATAGGGTTGAAGATTTGCAGTGAAATCTAAAGGTCAAAGAAATTAGATGCATTTTACAATCACACACATAATTGTACGTCAAGGGAGAGCTAGAAATAAAACAATACTTAAATTCATTCCAACCCCACCAATTCTTCCCAAATTCAACTAAGTAGGGTAAAATTTTGGTCTCTGATAAGGAACTAATCTTTTGAAAGATTAGTCTTGGATAGTCTTTGTCCTTTGCAAGCATGGGGTAATTCCCATTTGTAGGTATTTGCTCACTTTAGTGGTAAAAAGAATGATGTTTTCTTCCATATTGACAGAAAATTTAGATATGAGTATTAAATATGTCTGTTGATGTTATCAAAATTGTTTATTCCCTGAATTTCCAAAGTGCTTAACTGAAATGACTAGGGATTTTAATAGATTATCTCAGAAACTTTGAAAGGTCCAATTCGGAAAACTATTTGAATATAGCTAACCAACATCTCTGAACACCACCTGTCTGAGAGCTAATGAAGGCAGAAATAGACCCAGCTACTTTACTCCCCTTCCAGACTAAGCTTTTAAAAGAGATAGGATAATATTATTATTTTTTTTATTGTGAGTAAAAATCAAGTTTTTCAAAATACAAACCAATATTTGTAAAATGATATATAGATATATATGCATATATGTGTATTTGCTTATATAAATGTTATTTTTTTTCATATATATTTTAAAAGATGCTTAGATTACATAAATATTACACAAAAATTACAGGGATTCCCATGATCTCCACCTCCCATACCTCCCATAACATCTCACAAAAACATCTTTCATTAGTGTGGCACATCACCTGCAATGGATATATACATCCTGGGACTTTGCCACTAAGCATAGACCACAGTTCACATCGTAGACCACATTCTCTCCCACACAGTTCTGCATGGTATATGCTGATGTAAAATGGTCTATATCTGTCACCACAACATCACTCAGGATAACCCCCAAGGCCTGAAAAGCCCCTGCATTACAACTGCCCTTCCCCTCCCTGCTACAAAAGCATCTAGTGGCCACTGGCTCCACCTCATTGTTATAATTTCTTCCATTGCTTGAGTCACAATATGTCTAAAACAGAATACCATTAAGTCCACTCTAGTCCATAGCTCTTCCCCCACTCCTCAGGGGACTGGAATGGTGATGTCCACTCCACCTCCAAGTGAGAGGGGGCTTATATCCCATGGATACAGTGGATGGGATTATTCTGCCTTCAGCTGCAGGATCTCTCCATTCCCTGGGATGGTCGTTGTCCATCATCATCTCCTCACCAGGTGACTTGGTTGAGTCCATTGAGCTGTAGAGTAGGAGTTGCAGCTCCACCGAGATTGCAGGCACAGCTGGCACATAGGCAGGCCAGAGGCTCCAGTCTCTGGAAGTTCACCTACAAACTCCAGCCTCACATATAGGTTTAAATAGAAGGGACTGATGAACCATGTGCAGGGAGGACTTATTTGAGTCCAACTCTGTCACTCTCAGGAGCACAGAATTGAAAGTAGAGCCCACTGGTAAAGCATCAATCTCTGGGGCTATCCCCCCTTATATAGGACCTGGGTGTCTCCAGAGTCCTCAGGATTCCCTCTGTGTGGGGTGATATCCACTTTGGTGGTCTATGAAATCCTACTGAGGTGTGCATAAGCATTACCTCTGGGATGACCTCCCGACTCTCTTTGAATTCTCTTAGCCACAAGAACTCATTTGTCTTTACCTTTTCACCCTTTTATTTAAGTTTTGTTTTTCCAGTCATGTTTCCAGTTGGCACTTGGTATTAATCCCTCGTTGTCAAGGAGGCTCATCCCCGGGAGTCATGTCCCACATTGGGGGGAAGGTAATGCATTCATATGCTGAGTTTGGCTTAGATAGAGGTCACATTTGAGCAACAAGGAGGCTCTCAGATGGCAACCCTTAGGCACCCCATAACAGTAGGCCAAGTTTCAATTACAAGAGCAAAGACTCATAAGGCTAGTCATCAATAACAAGAACCCAACAGTGGGCCATTCTCTTTTGCCAGACACTGCCCCTGCACTTAGGGGACTGTTGCTGCTCCCTTGGAGAATGTGGCAGAGCTCTTCAGGCTGGGGATTCAGTATTCCTTCAATTATTGAGTGATTGTCTACCGACCATACCCAAGGCAAGGCTAACTATGAATAATGTTTATTTCTTATTTAAAAAGGCTTTTGGAAGATTGAAAACAT
Organism: Tolypeutes matacus; assembly: GCA_026826555.1. Lineage (NCBI taxonomy): Eukaryota > Metazoa > Chordata > Mammalia > Cingulata > Chlamyphoridae > Tolypeutes > Tolypeutes matacus. The sequence goes on from JAKSZT010001672.1 coordinate 227,760, forward strand.
CTTTATCTTCAAGTTATTTTTAAGAACAAGTATATGACATATACTGTGCATATATCGGGTCTTTTATTCTATAGATGGAGAACTGGGCCAATACCTGGGTTTTGTTTTTGTGTGTGTGTTTGTGTGTGGCAATGAATGATTTCATAATATTTTCATATAATATTTCCTATGATGCCTGCTTTATGCACTGGGAAAGCTAGATAGGGCATTAAGATGATGAAAATACAGTTATATATACTGGTAAGTTTTGAATTCTGAAGCTAATTCAATTCTTCTTATTCTGGAGACTCTTCAATTCCCATTGTTAACAAAATGTGTGGTTTGTGTATCTGCCTTGTGAAAAATTCAGGCACTGCAATTACTCAATAATAAACTGAAGAAGGAAACTAAAATTGTTCTCAAAATATGAATGTGTGTGGAAATAAAATGTTCTTAAGTTCAAAGCAAAAAGAAGTGAGGAAATATTTATTGCAGAAGGTAGATCCTAAAAATTATAGCCTACATTTCTATAGCATTATGAAGCTCCAGGTACTGTCATAAGAGGCATTACATGGATTATTTCATTTAATCCTTACAATGATACTGAGGAAAGAACTTTTGTGCCCATTGCAAAATGAAGAAATTGAGGAGTGACTTGCACAGTGTTTTATGACTGTTAAGCAGCAGCTATCAGGAAGTTTATTTCCAGATTCTGTGCACTTAAACAACAGACTGAAGTGCCTCAGGAGCAAAGGGTAAAGTGATAACTTAGCATTTGAATATACCGTAGTAAACTGGAAGATTTAACTTACAACCTAGAATTGCTTTATTCCAAGGGGCAAGTCTACACCATTTGGAGTAATCTTTGGTATGCATTTCACTTCTATTTGCTGAATAATTATTTCACATTTCTATTGTGTTTGTTTTTTTCTAATTTATTTCACACTTCTTGACTATTTTTATTTGTTTATGTGTGTACCTCAGTGAGTACCTTTAAACCTCATCTGAAATAGCCAAAGTACATAATTTAAGAATAAAAACACATATTTCAGGTGCACATTTTGTGCAATGAGGCTTACTGTTTTAGGAAAAATCAAGTGAATTATTCTCGGGGACACAAGTGCATATATCAGCATGCAGCATAGAAGGATTATGCCTTGAGCAGTCTGAAATGTTTGTCAGAGTCTCTGAGTGTAAATCCTTCATGGGATTCCTAGTGTAAATTCTTGCCAGCCCAGTTCACCACCCAAAGGTTGAAATACTGAATTGTGGAAAAATTTATATAACTATTGTCCATGTTTTTAATAACCTAAAATAGGCCTTTAATAATTAAATTATTTATATATGTAGCCTATAATAATTGTATAGAAACAGAAACTAGAGTCAAGATAAAAGCGAATGTCACTTGGAATGCCACCAACAGTGAAAAGTTTAAGTTTATAATTATATATGCATTATATATATTAAATGAATGATGAAGAGATTGAAATATGAAACCTGTCATTCAAGCATACAGTGACACTGTCATCCCATGTTAATGGATATGAATCCACCTTATTTTTCAAAGATTGGAATTACCTTTTTATTAAACTTACTTTATCAGGTCTCCAAGTAGATGCTTAGGATAACTCAGGTTTCTATCCATCCCAATGAATAATTTTTACAAATAAAATTATACATTCATTTGATAATTTCCACACCAAATTTTACTAGGAAGGGAAGTTTGCACACACCTTTTAAAGCTCTTGATATTGTTTTGGTTCTCTCTAAAATAAAAGTGATACCCATTTGCATTATCACCAGTAATTTTTGAGAACATCCCTAAATACTCAAATGTAAACAACCCAGCTATCAACTAGAGGTTCAGACTGAATAAGACTGAAGTATATAGCTTTTGCAGAAGAAAAGTTACTTATTCTCTCTAGTTTGAAGCTTATTGAGGAGGTTTTATTATTTTTGTACTATAAGGAAGAAAAATGATCAAGTTAAACTTAAGTTTTAACCTTCAGCTTTTGCCCATATAATCTTACCAGCTGAATGCAATCAGACCAATGTCTTCACATTTCATCACATCACAGTACAAAAATTAGTTAAATATGCCACCTAGTTTGGAGTGATTGAGCTATACCCAGTGGATGATGTAGATGGAGTTATTTTTGTGGGTTCATCTAGGAAGTTCTAGAAGAGGGCATCTAGTGGGAAAAAGGAAACCTAGAATACTTATGACTTCCCAATGACTTTTACTAGCCCTATAGAATCAGGTCAAATTCAAGTGGGGGAGTAATTATACTGTAATTATATCTGGTCTCAATAAACAATGCCTTAGATTAAGAGTGAGGATACTCAGCTGTAAATGCTCTGAGCACAAGTGTCTGTAGGAAGACATATAATAAGAGTGATATACTGTGTTTCAATGACAAATTGAACAAACATAAGAATAATAAAGTCTAATTACAGAGGTAACATTTTATTGGCATGTTTTAAAATACTGTTTTAAAAAAATTGACTCCTTCCACTATTTGGGAGCACCTCTATCTAGGACACTATAGTAAAGAAAGTCAATTGTGTTAACCAAAACATAATGATAATTTAACTGTTCAAGTTTTAGTTTGGTATATGATTGATAGGATTGGTCTACAAACATTTCATTTTTTCCCAAGAGGATGTAAATTGGGTCACATGTCTGGGCAGTTTTCTGTAAACATCATTATTATCTATTCTTCACTTAGTTGTAAATAATAGTTGTGTCCTTAAGGGCTGTTTGTTCTCAAATAAACTCTCCCACACATGAAAGAGTATTTCTTTCAAATATCATATCCCAAAAAAAGAATGTGGGTATCACATCTACTGAGCTGGTTGTGTAGTGGTGATGCTGGGTGAAGGATTGAGGTTATGTAGTGGTGATGCTGGGTGAACATTGGTTGGGACCTCCTTATGCCTGTTTAGGATAACAAGCAGTTGCCATTGGAATTGGATGTGGCACTTTCAACAATGAGATTTGTGAATCTGGCTTTGTTCATTCCTCAGCAGATGTGGTGTATGTGTTTTTAGAGAATTTTTCAGGATAAATCTACTGAGGGTTATTTTCCCTTGGACTTCAATATGAAACTAGGCTCCAGCTGACACATGATGATTGGGGATTGCCCAAAAGTTAGGAAGCATTTGGGGTTTATGGAAATAACTAACTTTATTTTGTTATTTTATTAATTTTTCAACAACTTTAGTCAGATATGCAAATTTTTTTCTGGGGTGTGATCATGGCCTCATACCTTGTATTTCCTTTGACTTGTCTCAGCTTATTGAAACATTAATTGATGCTTAAAGAGACATCATTTCTTCAGGGGGTGGTGAAGGCAGTGGCTGAAAGCACGGAAAACAAAGTCAGATCCTTGAACCAATTCTCAACTCTCCCTACTACACTTATCTCTGACTCAATATCTCCTACTATAAATGGTGATAGAGGTGTTTTGAAGAGTGACTATGCCAAAATATTGGAGCAAGTAGAAGGTACCCTGGCATATAGTTTGTGCTGCATGAGTACTGAGTGATTTATTATTAGCAACTTATCTCAATTATTTTACAAACTAACACTCTTTATTGGTATATTTGTTTCCTATTGCTGCCTAACCAATTACATATATTTTAGTGGCTTAAAAAAATACAAATTTATTATGTTACTGTCCTAATGGTCAGAATTCCAAAATGGGTCTTGCTGGATAAAAATCAAGATATCCTCAAGACTTCCTTGTGAAAGTTTTGGGGGATAATTTTGTCCTTGCCTATTCCAGATTTTAGAGGCTGTCCATATTCCAAGGTTCATAGCCCCATTTCAGCAATCCCATCATTTCAAAATCTGTTCCATCATCACATCTCCTTTTCTGGCTCTCCTGACACTCCCTTTATCTAAAGAAGGACCATTGTGATTACACTGGGTTTATCTAAGTAATCTGTAATGACATTCTCATTTCAAATTTTTTTATCACCATCAAATCTGTCTATGCCTTTTGCCCATATAAAGTATCATCTTCATTAGTACTAGGGACTAGGACATGGATACTTTAGAAGGACCATTATTCTGCCTAACCGAGTGGTTTTCATTTAACACTAAGTTAAGCTTATCACAAAAATATTAAATTTAATAAAAATTACAAAATAATAAGCCAATAAAAGACAATATTTCTGATATAGGAATACTTAGTGCTAAGCAACTGCTTATATAAAAAAATAATTTTATCTGAAAGTCAAATTAACTGGCATCCAGCATTTATTTTCTACATCTGAAAACCTTATATAACAAGGTTTCTGGTTTCTGGCAGTATTCCTAGGAATGCCACAAAAAAGAAAATTGCATTGCAAATGTGGGTTATACCGTTGATTGAACTCTGGTTTTTACAATGATGAATATTAGACACTCAATAAACTAAGGTCTACCATTTGAAATTGCTTTATTATTTTTATGGAATTTTCTCTTATGTTTTAACATTTAAATTTTTAATTTATCTGTTATGTGTAAAATATATAAATTCTTTTCTAAATTTTGTCCTCTTGCTGCAATATTCTTATATAAATTTACATCTTAAATATCTGTCCTGGAATTTCTTAATCCTGTGGTTATCTTTGTCCTCAAAGTATAGGGAAACAATTGCAGGAATCTTGCTTGATTAACTATTTGCTCCTATATGTTTATTGGTGAGAAGATTTCAAGGTGTCATTGTTTTATTTTTAGTATGTCACACTTTTCCCCAAACCCAGAGTGGCAATGTGGAGCAAAGTAATTAAAGAAGGGACTGAGTGTCATAATAGATAGTTTGTTTACAGAATTTAATTCTAGGAGCTCTACTGAGGATGAGTTAGGGAATAAAAATCTATTAGAAGAAATATGTTAGAAGGCTACCAATGAAGTGCAAGCAAAAGCATAGAGACCCAAATTTAAGAACCAGCAAAGAGAAAGAACAGAAAGATAGGGAATATTCATGAAGACCCAACAAAAGTCCTAAAATTTCATTGCCTAGTTTACTCATTATGCTCCTCTTAAGTCATTCACTCAATCAATAAATAAATTGTTCTTTTCTCCAACCAGTATTAATTTAGATCTTCTGTTTGTTGGGTAACCTTTCTTGGTGTCAGAAATAGAGGGCAAATACCACAGATATGGGGAAATCCCTATTACTTTTATAGCAAATGCCAAATGTATTATGCAATTACCATAACTACATATGGAAGAAAGAACAAAATTTTGCCAAAGGGAAAACTAAAGCCATCATGTTTGCTTTATGATGTGACTAGTCTTAGCTCTATTTGTTTTTCTCCAGGGTTCTTTCCTGGAAAATTTCATTCTGACCCCATACCTTCTGTGATGGTATCTCCATCATATGTTTCCCCCATATTGAATGTGCAATCTCATACTTCCCATTTTCATCTCTGTGACTTCCTCCTTCCCAGGATTTGTCATAGGCAATGGCAATGAAAAACAGAACTTCATCCTCAGGCTTTATCTTGCTGGGGCTTCTGTAGAACAGCAGGGCTATAAGCATTGTCTTCACAGTTATCCTTGTAATTTTCTTGGTGTATATAACTGTGAATTTGGTCATGATAATTTTGATTCAGGTCAACTCCCGCCTCCACGCCCCCATGTACTTCTTGTTCATCCAGTTGTCCATCATGGACACCCTTTTCATTTGTACCACTGTCCCAAAGCTTCTGGTTCACATGGTAGCTGAAGAAAAGACCATTTCCTTTGTGGCCTGTGGCATCTAGATCTTCCTCTACTTGGCCATGATTGGCTCAGAGTTCTTTCTTCTGGGCCTCATGGCCTATGACCACTATGTGGCTGTCTATAACCCTCTTTGGTATCCAGGCCTGATGAATTGCAAAGTGTATTTTCTGCTGGCTGCTGGTGCCTGGTCTGGTCTCTCCCTGGATAAATTTCTGCTCACTCCAATCACCATGAATGTCCCCTACTCTGGCTCACACAATATCAGTGATTTTTTTCTGTAAAATTCCTGCAGTTCTCAGGTTGGCCTGTGCAGACACATCCTTGTATGAAACCCTGATGTACATCTGCTGTGTACTCAAGTTGTTCATACTCATTTCTATCATCTCAACCTCCTACTCTCTCATCTTGTTAACTGTCCACCAAATGCACTCTGCTGAAGGTTGGAGAAAGGCCTTTACTACGTGCTCTCGCCACTTGACTGTAGTCAGTATTTTTTACGGAGCTGCTTCCTATACTTATGTTCTTCCCCAGTCATTTCACATCCTTGCGCAGGACAAGGTAGTGTCAGCATTCTATACCATCATCACACTCATGCTGAATCCTCTGACTTACAGTTTCAGAAACAAAGATGTCATGGGAGCATTTAAAAAGATACTCACATGATGCTCATATACTCAGAAAGTAGCAATAGGTGCTGCTTAGAAGTCTACCATCCAAGTGATGGAGAGGTTTTCCACCAGGATTATTTTCCCAAGGAACTTCACACATGTGTCCTGTTTCTTTATAGAATAGTTGGACGGCTATTAAAGAATACTAATTTTTGGTAAACAAGAATTTTCATTCTGTATAGATTCTTGTTCCAGAGTGTGGTTCAGGGAAGGATATTTCATGAGCTATGCAGTCATTTTTGTCTATCAAAATTTATTCACTAACAAGTAAACTACAGTGATTCATTTATTCTTGGTTCTTTCCTTTTGGTGGTGGGAGGCAGATATTAGAACACAGTAACTCCTTTTACTCTAAAACAAACAAACAAACAAACAAACAAAGACCACTTCAAAGCTACCAAGCATTTTGTGCCAAAAATTTGTGATCAATTTTGTAGCAATAAGTCATAGCAATACTAGATCACAAGTGGCAAGGAGAATAAATCATACAATTTTAATGATGTATTTTATTACTGCAGTTGCCCTAAACATATTGTAAGCTCTATGAGCATCTTTTCATCTCTTGTGCTGAGTACTGTCACATACCAAGAAAGAATAAATAGTGGGTGGCTTTAACTAACTTGACCATGAATGTATGAATGACTGAAGATTGCACATCTATTGAAAAATATGGATTTTTAATAATATTTAGCAAGAGAGAGAACCACAGTACCAACTTCTTTGTTACTGTAACAGCAGTGTAGGAAATTAAATGAAGCAATAATCCAACACAGGAAAGAATTTCACATTTTCCAGTTCTGTGAGATCCCACTAAAGCACTTAGAGGAACTATAGGTTTTGTTCTGAGTGAAATAAGAGGCACCTAGAGAGTTTTCAATAGAGATTTGACATGGTGAAACTTAAATTTTTTAAAAAGATTACTTATAAAATGATTAATATTCCTATAGTGTAAAGAATATAGTACATAGCAAGGGTGAACACAGGAAAACAATTTGGGAGTTATCAAAGATGAAAAATGAAAATGGGTTTGAGTGGGTTGAGTAGTAGAGGGAGATTCTTGGTAGTAGAGGATTTATCTCTTGAATTGGCTGTGTATTGTCAGAGAAGATAGAATGAAGGTTAATTCAGTGAATTGTGCATAAGTGACTACAAAATAATGTAATTCTAATTCCTGAGATTTTGAACACTTGCTAGAGAGGCAGGTTTGAATGGGAGGATTAAAAAATTCAGAAACTGACAAAATAAATTTGAGATGTCCATTATATGGGCAAGTGATATGTCAATAAGTCAATTGGAATTCTTCAGAATAGTATGAATACTTAAATATAGAATCAGTTAGGATATCTTAGGTAAGGTAAAGGGTTTGAGCCTGAGCCTTGAGGCAGATGGGATGAGTTGGAAAACACATGATGTACCATTTTGACTTTGATGAGATATGAATAAGTGAAATCTCAGACACAATTGAAGGAAATGTTTTAATAAGAAGAGCTTTTTCACAACTGTCACAGGGTAGGATAATTGGTATGGGGTGCCAGTGATGGGGGGATGTGTAGGGAGGGGTTCACTTGGGGCATGCATCTTATGTCAAATGAATAAGTTCTAGTGGTCATGGGGCATTGTCTTGGTGTGTTGAGACCCACACAATAACCATAAGAATATTGAGTTCCCATCTTGGGAATTGCTGCTTCATTGTCTAATAGAGTGGCAAGAATCCCCCAAGTACATGAGCAGTACCTAGTGAAGTAAGATAGACCATTATGCCAGGCCCTTGATAATGATGGTTGTACTTATGAACCTTGTCATTGTGAAAATGAAACTTAGCCTAATGTTATATATTGCCTAAGAATTACTTTCTTAAAGCCTTCTAAATGCTCAATTGTGGCCTCTCTTTAAGCCAAACTGAGCATATAAACTCTCTCCCTTCCCCTAGAATGGGACATGACTCTCAGGGATAAGCTTCCTTGACACCAATGTATTATTACCAAGCACCAACTAACAATGCATTTGGAAAAAGACTTTGACCAACAGAGGGAAATATTAAATACAAATGAATTTTTATGGCTAAGTGATTTCAAAGTGAGTTGGGAGCCTATCTCAGAGGTTATACTTATGCACATCTCAGCAGGATCTCATTAACTGCCACAGTAAACAGTGCTTCAAATAGCAAGGATCCTGAGGGATCTGAAGACAACTAGACACTATAAGCAAGGAAGACAATCTCAGGAATTTGGCACCCTGTCAGGAGGCCTTATTTTGGAATATATGCTCCCCAATGTAACAGAGTTAGACTCATTTATAATTTCCCTACACATGATTTTTCTGCCCCTTTTATTTGAACCAATAATTAGCACTATACTCATTAAATATATGCCCCAGAGACTTAAATCTTCAGTTTGCTCATATGCTAGTTGAGGTCTCAATCTCAGCAGAGCTGCAACATCTACTCTCCAGTTCATTGGACTTGCCCAGGAAAAATAAACAAAGGATGATGACAGAAAATGTACATTCCCCCAAACAGAGAGTATTTACAACTGTAAACAAGGCAGTTCCATCCATCTGCCACATGGGATCTAGGTCTACTCTCAATCAGAAACAGAGTGGGCATCACTTCCCAAAATCCTCAAGATTAAGGAATGAACAAACATATATTGGGAATGCAATTAAGGACTAAAGTAGACATTATTATTCTAGCAATGGATGAAATTGTATTATTGATATAAAGGCAGTGGGCACTAGATGTCCTGAGGGAAGGCAGAGGGAAAAATAAGTTTAACATGAGTTTTTTTTTTAGATATTGAGATTGTACTGGATGACATCGCCATAATAGATACAGGACATTATACATTTTGTCAAAACCTATTAAATTGTGTGTTGCAAAGTGTAAACTGTAATGTAAACTACAGATCATGGTTAATAGCAATGGTTCATTATATGTTCATCAATTGTAAAATTTGTACCACACAAAGGAAAGATGTTGTTAATGGGGGAAAGTGGGGAGGTGGAGGGGTGAGGCATAGAGTCATTCTATATGTATATATATATAAGGAATCAACTAGTTTAATGGTAAAGTAACCATATTAAGTGGGAGTATAACACAAATGATTTGAACTATAGGAAGACTGATTTCTCTGGTGAAAACTATATTCATTTTAAATGAAATAAAGAATTTTAAATTTTGGTTTTACATATAATTTTATAAACAATCAATTTTATTGATAAATCTTAATAAAACATACAATTCATCTAAATGTACAATTAATAGTATTTGGTGTAATCACATAGTTGTGCGTTCATGACTTCAATCATTATTAGAGCATTTTCATTATTTCAATAATAGTAAACTAAAAAAAGACAAACAAGAAATTTCTTCACCTCTCAGTCTCTGTTTTCCCTACTGTACAGTGCTGAAATTTCTTCCTACTCATGCACAATTATTTATTTGTTTATTAAGCAATTTAATGGAGATATATTCACATAACATATGATCTATCCAAAGCGTATAATCAATGGCTTTAAGTATAATCACAATATTGTACATTCATCATCTCAGAAATTTTAGAACAATTTCATTACCACAAAAAGAAAAACTTTACACCATTTAGCATTCCTTCCCCAGCCCTACATCTCCACTAATCTAATTTCACCTTTATAAATTAATTCATATTTACATTTTATAGAAATGAAATCATAAAATATGTAGTACTCTTCTTTTGGTCTCCTTCACTTAGTATATATATTTTTTGAGTATGATATTAACATTTTGTAATATTAATCTACATTTTTTTAGCTTCAAAGAAAAATGGTCATTTGTATGCAATTTTACCCATATTCATATTTCACATAATATATTTATATTTCATGTAATATATTTAACTCATAATAGGGCAGTCATACAGTATTTGTCCTTTTGTGTCTGACTTACTTCACTCCAGGTTCATCCATGTTGTGATATATTTCACAACTTCATTTCTTCTTCCTGTTCATAATATTCCATTGTGTGTATACTCTACAATTTGTTTATCCATTCATCACTTGATGGTCATCTGAGTTGTTTCCATCATTTGGCTGTCATGAATAACGCTGCTATGAACAACGGTGTGCAGATGTCTATTTGTGTCACTGCTCTCAGTTCTTCTGGATATATACCTAGCAATGGTATTGTAGGTTTCCATGGTGAGTCTATATTCTACTTCCTTAGGGCCTGCCAAACAGTCCTCCACAGTGGCTGTACCAGTCTCCATTCCCACCAACAGTGAATAAGCATTTCTATCTCCCCACATTCTCCCCCAAATTTATAGTTTTCTGACTTTTTAATAGTTGTCCAGTTTAATAAGTGTGAAATGCTATCTCATAGTAGTTTTGATTTTCATTCTCCTTAATCGCTAGTGATGTTAACATTTTTTCATTTTTATTAACTCACAACTTCTCAAATTAAAAAAAAAATCCTTAAAAAGTCATGACCCACTTTTGCTACTGGCTCATAGTCTCATTGTGCTAAAAAATTAAAATTAAAAAAAAAAATTGGATTGGTAAAGTAACATAAGTCCAATCAATATCTGGAAGTCCAATTGACATAGAGACAAACAGGTGCATTTCTTAAAATATCAAATAGATTTTGGCCCATTTAATCTTTGATTAGTGGACAAAAACCATTAATTTGTGTGAACAGCATTCTATTTCCTACTGATAAATTGTTGGTGATTGTAATATGTAAATATGTAAATAACTCACTGAAATACATAAATGACTGACTGAATTGAATGTTTATGCATAAATATACTTTATTAAATTCCAAATGATCTAGATTTTTTAAAAAGTAAATGATAGATGTGGAAAGCATCAAATAATGTCAAACACAATTTAAATTATAATTAGTATATTAAAATATAACTGAATAAAATGAAAAATGTACTCATATATTTTTCAAAATATGATATGAGAAAATGTGAAACTGCAAGCAGAATTTGAGAATTCTTTGGAAATCTGTGAAAAAGTTAGTCACCTATATGGAGGGAAACATTAGGTTGATTTCTGAAATTTTTAGTAATAAAATAAATTAAAAAATACAGTCTTCCCCCCACCCAATTTTGATTAATTGGTCTAAATTCTGTGTCTCCTCCTGTTTTTATCTTTTCCTTTCACAGGGTTATAGCTTCCTGTCACTTAATATGGCTTTTAATTTTTTGCTTCTGTCTAGGCATTCATTTATATTGAAAAGTTTATTCCTTTGGTCAGTTTCTTTTTCTTCACTGGTGTATTTTTGATTGTTTGGCTTTGTTTTAAGGGTCTTCTTTGATATTTTGTTGAGCTTATTCTAACTCTTTAGAATTGCCTGTATTTAAATGGTAAAAACCAGTTCAAGGACCCACAAAAATTGGGCAGACCAGTTCCAAAGAACCAGTTCCTCTACAGTGGCCTTTCTCAATCTTCCTGCCCTGCTCCTTCCTGAATGTTGTACCAAGATCATCTGGACAAAAGTGCTCTGCCACTCCCTATTTAATAAGTAGACACTTAAAAATATTTTTAGAACTATAAAAGTAATCAAAAATCTTAAAATCTATTAGCTCTCAAACACAAACATGCATAAAGATATAATTGAGTATAAATAGAAAGAAACAAGTAAAACAAAGGAAGTTAAAAATTGAAAGGAATAATAGCAAAAATATGATAGAAAAGAAATTAAATATATTTATTATATGCTAAATGGAAAATGAATAAGGACTTCTATTAAAAGATGAAAAAGATAATATTGGATTAAGTGCTAAACATAAATATATGTGGCAATAACAAATCTCCACTGTCAAGGTTGGTAAACTATGTATCCAGACTCCATTTTATCTGAGATGTCATGCATGATTTAGATTTTACTCACTATTTGCACTTGGGAGATTTGGATGTTGGAGATTGGATCATGACTTCGATATTTTTCTGTTAGCCTGGAGACATTTTATTTTTCCCACAGCAGGATTTCATTGTTCATAGAGCAATGAGAAGCAGGAATATTAAAAGAACAGTCAACAAATTCATGTTGAATTTACTTTAAACATTTCAATGATTTTGAGTATAATCTACATATTTGTGATGTTGAGACTTTCATCCATCTTCTTTACCTCCATTGTAAGCATGATAATACTTCATAACAGATATACATTCTATAGACCTTTAATTCTATGAGTTATAGAGGTTTTGTTTTTGGAATATGCTTATTTTCACAGCATTTTATAATTTATTGATCTAGCTTTTAGGGAATCTTCTGTTTTTTGTTTGTTTGTTTTTTATTTTATTTTATTTTATGATTAGTAATCTCCTGTCTGACATGTTATTTGGTTTTTATTGATTTTGTTTTTCCTGCCAAGTGCTTCACAACAAATTTCTCATTTAATCCTCTTAACAGCTGTATATCATAGAAATTGTTGTGATTATGACCAAGTCTTTCAGAGTCTGCCCTACCTTACTCTCCAAGCATTTTTAACTTTCTGCATCTTACTTCGTAGTTTCCCAGGCATCTTAAACCTCTTCCTATTTGGGGAACATAAAAAGGATTATTTCAGTTTAGAATACTGGCAATTGCTGCTCCTCCCTCCTTCATCGCACTTCCTGGATTACTCTTTCCATCAGAATTTATATGACTATTATCTTTATGCAACCCCAAAATAACATCTTCTCAGAGAAGTCTTCTAAATCCAAACCTCTTTCACTACATTTCAATATTATTGCCCTGTTTTATGTTCTGTTGAATGCATTATAATGTTTCATTCTTTTATTTCATACTTTTATTGGAAATTTAGTTGTTTTTTATCAGAAATTGTAAATTCAGAGACAAAACATGAGGAAAATACTGACACCCCTTATACACCTCACCCCATTGTTAACAACTTGCATTAGTATAGTGCATTTATTAAAATTAATGAAATAATAAAATTATTGTACCATCACCTATCATCCTGTTTTATATTAGATTTCCCTGTTTGTGTTGTACAGTCCATTTATTAACTAAAGTTTTATTCTAGTAATATATATATGCTTTTAACTATATTCAAATATAGAATTAAGTGCTGCTATTATGTTCACAATATGCTACTATCACCATCATCCATTACCAAATATTTCCCATCACCACAAATAGAAACTCTGCATAATTTAAGCATTAATTACACAATCCATATTTCCACTCTAGCCCCTGTTAACATATAGTTTAATTTCTAACACTACTGATTTGCTTATCCTAATTATTCTATATCAGTGAGATCATACAATATAGGTACTTTTGTGTCTGGTTTATTTCATACTACATGTCTTCAAGGTTCACCCATGTTACTGCACATAACAGAACTTTATTCCTTTTCACAACTGAATACTATTTCATTGTATGTATATGCCACATGCATAACCATTCACCAGCTGATGGACACTTGGGTGCCTCCATCATTTGAAAGTCTTGAATAATGCCAGTATGATCACTGATGTGCACACATCTGAGACACTGTTTACGAACTGGACTGCCAGTTCATAAGGTAATTTTAAATATAACTTTCTTTGAAACTAACAAAATGTGCTGCACCATATTAAATTAATCCCAACAATGAATGAGTTTTCGTATTTCTCCAAATCCTCTACAACATTTGTAATTTTCCATTTTATTAATAGTAGCCTTTCTAGTGTTTGTGAAATGGTATGTCAGTGGGGTTTTGATTTTAATTTCCATAATGAGTAAAGATGTTGATCATCTTTTCATGTGCTTTTAGTCCATTTGCATTTCTTCTTTGGAGAAATGTCTATTCAAATCTTTTAGCCAATAATTTAATTGGATTCTTTGCCTTGTTGTGGTTGACTTGTAGTATTTCCTTACATTTTCTAGATAGTAAATCCCTATCAGATATTGTGGTTTCCAAATATTTTCTCCCATTCTATAGATTTTTTAAAAGATTTATTTTATTTATTTATTTCTCCCCACCCCCTTTTTGTTTGCATTCCCTGTGTCTGTTTGTTTTGTGCTGGTCTTCTCTTTTTTGGGATGCATCAGGAACTGAACCTGGGAACTCCCATGCAGGAAGGAGATGCCCAATTGCCTGAGCTGCCTCTGATCCCTGTTTGTTGGGTCTCTCATTTTGTTCCCTTACTGTGTCTCTTGGTTGCATCATCTCACTGTGCTATCTTGTGGCAGTCAGCTTGCTGTCTTGCCTGTCTTCTCACAGTGGTACCAGGAACTGAGCTCGGCTCTCCCATGTTGCAAGCAAGAGCCCATTTATCACAGCCACATCTGCTTCCCTGTAGATTGTTCTTATAATTTCATTATAAATTCCATTGATACATCAAATTATTTTTTTAAGAAGTCACATTTATCTATATTTTCTTTGGTTGTCCATTCTTCGAGTGGAGGAATAATTACCTAACACGAGTTATTAAATATGATTACTTATGTTTTATGTTTTCTATTAAGAGTTAAATAGTTCTTGTACCTATATCAGATGATTTCTGTAAGTGGTATGATATGAGGTTTGACCTTCATTCTTTTGCATTTGGACATTCAATTTTCCCTGCACTATGTGTTGTAGAGAACATTTTTTCAAAATTTGACAAAGTACTTGGGACTCTTTTCAAAAGTCAGTTGGCTATTGATGTGAGGTTTAATGTCTGAATTCTCATTTTGGTTCCATTGGACTATATATGAGTCCTTGTGCCAGTGCCATGCTGTTTTGATTACTATGACTTTATAGTAAGTTTTAAAATCAAGAAGTATGAGTCCTCCATATTTTTCATCTTTGTTTTTAAGACATCTGTGGCTCTTTTCGGCCCCATACACTTTGATATTAATAAACATTTTGTTTCCTTGCTCTACTAGTATTGCTGTGGATTTTCAGGATTGTCTCTATATAGGACCATGTCATATGCAAATAGGGAAAGTTATACTTCTTCCTTTCCAAACTGGATGCCTTCTATTTCTTTTTCTGGACTAATTGCTCAGGAAGGAACTTCCAGTACAATGTGGAATAACACTGGTGATAGTCAGCATTTTTGTGTTCCTGATCTGAAATGGAAAGCTTTCGGTCTTTCACCATTAAGTAAGAGGTTAGCTGTTGGTATCTAATATATATATTTTATCATGCAAAGGAAATTTCCTTCAATGCCTACTTTGAAGTGTTTTTAACAAACAGGAATGCTGGGTTTTTTCATATGAGATGACCTTGTGGGTTTTTTTCTCTTAGTTTTGTTAATATGGTTTATTATATTAATTAATTTTTTATATTGAACCAACATTGCATATCTGGAATAAATGACACTTGATCACAATGAATAAATCTTTTAATGTGCTCTTGGATTTAGTTTGCTGATATTTTCTTGAAGATTTTCATGTATATTCAAAAATGATATTGAGGAGAAAATAAAATTAAGTAAACTGTGAACTATACTTAACAATACTGTAATATTTTTGCATCAATGCCAAAGATGCACTGTGTTAATAGCAGTGTGGTATGGGAAAATATGCTAAATGTATGCTATGTACCATAGCTAATGATAATAGTCTGATGATATTATCTCATAATCTGTAACAAATGTTCCACAATAGAGTGTGTTAGTGAAGTGGTATTGTATGGGAATGCTACACACGTGTTTGATTGTTTTGTAAGGTCACAACTTCTGTAATAAAAATATATATTTTTAAAAGGTATTGATCTTTAAATTTAATTTTTGCAGTATTTTTATCTAGCCTTGGTGTAAGAGTAATATTGGCCTCATAGACTTTGATAAAGAGTGTTCCCGTGTGTTACATTTTTAGAAGACTTTAAGCAGAATTGGTATTGATTCTTCTTGGGGAGTTTGTTAAAACTTACCAGTGACTCCATTTGGTCCTGAGCTTTTTTTTTTTTTTTGGAGGTTTTCATTACTGATTCAACTCTTCACAAGTTACTTGTTTGTTGTAATTTTGTATTTGTTATTGAATCATTGTATGTACTTTCTGTCTTTTTAATTAATTTGCCCATATAATCTGTTATCCAATTTTGGATTAGAGTTCTTCATAGTCTACACTTATGATCCTTTTTTTTAATTTCCAAGGGTCAATAGTTATGTCTCCCCCACCAACTCATTTCTGATGTTATTTATTTGTGTTCTTTATTTCATTGTCAGTCTTGTTAAAGTTTTGTCAATTTTATTGATCTTTTCAATTAACTCACTTTTGGTTTTGTTAATTCTCTCTATTTTTTATTCTCTACTTCATTTATCTCCACTCTAATCTTTGTTATTTCCTTCATTCTACATGCTTTGGGTTTGGTTACTCTTCTTTTTCTACATCTTCCAGTTGTGGATGTAGGTATCTGATTTGTGATATTTCTTCCTTTTAAAAAAAATAGTCACTTAGAGCTATAAATTTCACTCTCACAACTGCCTTGCCGTACCTCCTAAATTTTGGTATACTGTGTTTTCATATTCATTCACCTCAAGATATTTCCTAATTACCATTGTGATTTCCTTTTTACTAATTGATTATTTGAGAATACCTTGTTTCATTTTCCACATATTTGTTAATTTTGTATTTCTTCATCCCTTATTGATTGCTAGATGCATTCCACTGTGGTCAGAGAAGATATATTGTGTAATTTCAGAAATTTTATAAGTTATTGAGACATGTTTTGTGCTTTATCATATGATATATTCTGGAGAATGATCCATGTACACTAAATAAGAAGGTATGTTCTGCTGCTGTTGGGTAAAGTGTTTTATACATTTTTCTTAGATCTAGTTGTTCTAGAATATCATTCAAGTTTTCTATTTTCTTTCCTTATTATTCTTCAGTATAGATGTTCTAACCATGAAAGAAAGAAGTGTTTTGAAGTCCCCTTCTACTAATATAGAAGCATCTGTTTCTCCCTTCAAATCTGGCAATAGTTGCTTCATTTATTTTAAGGCACTGCCATTAGGTGCATCTGCATTTATCCTGGTTATGTGACTTCCTTAATCAGAGCACTGTGACCTTCTTTGTCTCTTTTAACAGTTCTTGTCTTAAAGTCTATTTTGTCCAATATTATTATAGCTATCCCAACTCTATTTTGGTTAGTATTGCAGAATATTTTTCCACATTTTCAATTTCCATTTAGTTGTGTCTCCAAATTTATGTTGAGTCTCTTTTGTACAACATATGGTTGCATCATACTTTCTTATCCATTTTATAATTCTTTGTCTTTTGAATGGAAAGTATAATTTATTTATATTTAAAGTAACTTATTGATAATGCAGAACTTTTTACTGCTGTTTTGCTGTTTTGCACTTGTATATCATATATGTTAGCCCTCAATTTTTCCTTTAATGCCTACTCCTATATTTATTATTTTTTCTTATAAAACTTTGAATCTCTTCTCATTTCATCTCAACATATTTTTCATATATATTCTGTAAGATTACCCTGTGGTAAAATTTAACATCTTAAATCTATAACAATCGCATATAATTTGATAGCGACTTAATTTCAATAGCATATATATATACTGTTCCTATTTTCCTTCATCCCCTAAGTTTCTTTAAAAAATTCTGCTTGGGGACAGCATCTTGAGGTATCATATACCACCATCTTCTTAATTCTGAAGTCTCTGAGTTGTTTAGATATCTAGTTTTATGTATATTTTCAATAAACAATGTGTATTAAATTATTTTCATTTTCAATATGACTGCTGACACCTTTTAATTAAAAAGTTGAATCCATTTATTTTGTTGAAATTATTGATGTGTTTTGAATAAATTTTGTAAATTTTAAGGACACCAAAATACTGGTGTTTTTTCTTTCCTTTTTTTAAAAGACTGGTATACTTTTGTTTGAGTAATTGGGTTTTCATGTATCCTCACAGATTTTGCATGATAAAAAACACACATATGTATTAAGCTTACACTTTTTATACACATGGGTTCCAATACCCAAACATACACACTGCTGGTTATTTCCCAACAGGAACTAATTTATTTATATTCTATCTCTCCTTCTACAGTTTTTAAGGAGTTCCATTGGAGATATTAGTCCTAGATTAAAATATATATCTTATATCAAAATTTATATCAAGTAGAATGTATCCCTAGAATGAAAGTGTAGTTCAACTAAAGAAAAACAATCAATGCAATAAACAGTATTAAAATTTTCCATAAGCAACAGTAGTTTTATTTTCCCATGTATCACAATATTCTTAACACCTTGTAATAGTGATGCACACTTCTTCTAATTCATAGAAAAATATTTTTGCATTTGTATTATTGACAACAAACCTCATACCCTGCTGAGTTTACTATCATATGTTCCCTAGATAATCCTCAAGCTTTCTTTTTTATCTACTTTTATATTTTTTAAAAAGATGCTTAGATTACATAAATGTTACAAAAAATATATAGGGGATTCCCATATGCCCCACTCCCCACCCTTCCCACATTTTCCCACATTAACCACATCCTTCATTAGTGTAGTACATTTATTACAATTGGTGGACACATTTTGGAGCATTGCCACTAAGCATGGATTACAGTTTACATTGTAGTTTTAACTCTGTCCTGCACAGTTTTGTAAGTTATGACAAAATTTATAATGACTTGTATCAGTCATTTGCAATGTCATTCAGGGCAATTCCCATGTCCCTAAAATGCCCCCATATTGAAACCATTTTTCCCTCTCCTCCCCCTCAGAACCTCCAGGGGCCACTCTCTCCATATCAGTGATAAAAGTTCTTCCATTGCTAGAATCAAATTCAGTCTATAGTTGAATAGCAGTAAGTCTTCTCTAGTCCATCATTCATTCTCCAATCCTGAGGATTCTGGGATGGTGATGACCACTCTGCCTCTACTTGAGAGGGGACCTAAATCCCATGGGGCAGATGGATGGGACTATCTTATTTGCAGTTACAGATTCTCTGCTCCTAGGGGTTGTTGTTATCTGTCATCATCTCATTAGTTGTCCTGAATGAGTCCAAGGAACTGAAGAGAACATGTTGCAACTTACACAATATTAATTTAATGAAGGAAAAATTCACATGATCATCTCAACTGATTCAAAAAAATTCCAAAATGTCTAACATCAGTTCATGATAAATACACTAAAAAAATGAATAGAAAATAACTTCTTCAATATGGTAAAGGTCATATATTAAAATTTCAATAACATTTTACTCATTGGGGACTGATGGACCAAAAGTTCAGGAAAAAGACAAGGATGCTTTCTTTCATCACAGCTATTCAATATTGTACTTGATATTCTGGTCAGAGAAATTAGACAACAAAAAGAAATAAAAGCATCCAAAGTATAAAAGAAGAAATAAAAAATCTCTATTAAAGTTGACATGATCTATTGACAACATCACAAAGAATCCCCAAGAAAATTATCAGAGAAAATAAATGAATTCATAAATTTGGCAAGTTATTTGATTAAGTTCTACATCTCAGCAAAATTTTTGGAAATGAAAATTAAAAAGAAATTTCAGGAGCTGTTGGGAACACTCTTGTTTGAGGTTTTGGATATTGGGGCAACTTGTGAAATCTGTCTGTGATATGAATAACTAACCTCCATAATGACTTCCTGACATACATTGAAATCTCTTAGCCATAAAACTTTTTAAATTAATGTTTCCACCTTTTGGTCCAGGTCTTTTTCCGAATGAATTGCTGATTAATACATGGTAATAGTCATTCAGTGCCAGGTTGGCTCATCCCCATGAGTCATGTCTCATGTCATAGGGAAGGTAGTGAGTTAATTTGTAAAATTTTACTTAAAGAGAGACCAAATTTGAGTAACAAGGAGGTTTACAGGTGGTAAATTTTAGGCATTAATTATTATTAGGTAAAGTTTCACTTTTAAAGGAATAAGGTTCACACATACAAAGATTAAGATCAAGAATTTGGCATATAAGTCTGTTTTCTTTTCTTAGGCATGGCTTATATATTCCAGAGATTTTTGACATTTTACTTGAGAAAGTAGCAGGGCTTCCCCAGGATGAAAGTTTAATATTTTGTTCACTGCTATGTGAGCCAATATCTATTGAGAAAACATATCTATAATGATATGAAAACCTTCATATTCTATAGAAATATGTTTTATGGGCATTTTTCCCATACATCACCCCACTGTCAACACCCTGCAGTAGTGATATAACTTTGCTATAGATCCAGAAAGAACCTTGTTATATTTGTATTCTTAATTACAATCCTTGGCCACTCCAGGGTTCACTGGACAGCTGAACAGCAAAGACAAGGCATACAGCATCACAAAATCAAGACTCCTTCTATGGAAACTATCTGGGAATATATGAAAGTCTATTTTCCCAATATAACATAGTTATACTCATTTATTATTTCCCTAATCATGATTGTTCTACTCCTTTAATTTGAACCTATAATTTTCAATTTACCAGTTAACTATAGTTCACAGAGACTTAAATATTTGGATTGTTCAAATTCTGGCTGAACCCTGAATCCCAGCAGAGTAACAGACAACTCCTATTCTGTATTTCTTTGGGTTTGCCCTGGACAATCAACAAAACATTGAAGATGAACATGTCCCATCCTAAAAAACAGGGAATTTTTGCAACTGCGGACAAGATAATCCCTTGTCTGAGTCCCTTCTCAGCATGGAGATGTCACAACAGTTGATGTCCCATGTCCCTATGGATTGGGGAATGAATAATTGTGGGAGTGTGTGACCATGCGCCAAGGCTGTGTGTTGTGTTGTGGATGTTATCATCTGTTGGGGGAAGAACTTGTAACATTTTTATGAAGATACAAGTTGCCAGGGATTCACGTGGTAAAGGGTTATGAATGGGTAGAAAAGGGCACATTTGGGATGGTGAGATACTTCTGTATAATACTGCAATGATAGCTGCATGACATTGTGCATTTATCAAGGCCTAAGGAAATGTACATAATGAAATGTAAACTGTAAACTTTGATTAGAAGTAATGTTTCAATATTGGTTCACCAATTGTAACAAATATATCACACTATTCTAACTTGCCAGTAATAAGTGTAACTGTGTGTGTGGGCACAGGGGGAGGCTTACATATGGAATTCCTATGCTTTCAGTATAATTTTTTGTAAATGTAAATTCAAAACTTCTCTGAAAATAAACTTAAAAAAAGAAGTTTCATTTACAATACATCTAAAAGGATAAAATAGTAAGAATAAATTTAACCAAGGAGGTGAATGACTTATACACTGAAAATGATAAAACATGCTTTAAGAAATTTAAAGAGACTTAAACAAATGGCAAGATAGCCTATGTTCATGGATAAGAAGAGTTAATATATTTAAGATATCAATATTATCCACAATGATATATAGATTCAATGTAATCCTTATCAATAGCCCAGCAATCGTTTGGATAAATGTAAAATAACAAAATTGGAGCTTTCACGTGTCCCCATTTCTGAAGTTAACAGTGTGCTATTTACATAAAGATTGACATATAGACCAATGGAATAGAATTGAGTCTTCAAAAATAAACATGTACCTCAATGGCCAACAGATTTTTGACAAGGATGCAAAGTGTATTTATTGAGGATTTTTTTTTTTTTTTGAACTGAAGCTTCAACTAATGTTGCTGACCATACAAGATAGCCGCATTTATTTATTTATCCAGGAAAGTATCCAGGTTATATCTGTGAATTTGAAGACAGGTATCTTTCCTTACCTCAGGGGGATTATTCTCTGCCATTTTTGCTCCTGTTAGTACTCTTTTATTCTCCTACTGGGAGTGTCATCTGGTGTATTTCCAATGCAGTGCTGGGTTGGAGCTGCTTTGTGAATTTTGATAATGCCTATTATTTTCCAGCTCCATGAGCAGTAACATCACATTGATAGCTTGAAATTAGTCACTGTGGAAGTATTTACATGATAGAAACTAGCAAAACTATACATTGGTGTTTGTTTTTGAGAGATGGTGTACTAGCACACTACTGTCTCAATGACTTTTCTGTTTTTTCTTTTTCTTTCATTACAAATACCTTTGTCTTTTTCACAATATTCACAAAGTATTCATTGATTTTATTATTCACTTCCTAAAATATTTTCACGTGTTTCTTTTGGCTATTCAGCCTCATAATGCTTTTGGCTTCTAAATTTCATCAACTTAAACAACAAAATAAACATCTTAGTTCTTTGTTTTATCCTCCCCATTATCTTTGAAACTATTTTAAATTGACTTGTTTTCACTTTATTTCACACCCTTCTTAAATATTTAGTAATATTTATCCTTCCTTCCTCCCTCCCTCCCTTCCTTCCTTCCTTTTCTTCTTTCTTAAATTTACATTTTTCTTAATGAGTTTGTTTACACTCAAATATGCTTATGTGTAATAGCGTTTGTTTGACCACATTGTTTCCCAAGATCCCTTTGATTTTTGAAGTTATATTCTGATCATTATCCTCTCATAAATTCTTTATACAGAGCTTATATTCTGAGCATTATGAGGATTTCATTTCATTTTTTGGTTTGAGTAGCCTTGCCCTATCCTGTGAAAAGGTTGCTGATGACTGTCTCTTAGCACATAATAGGGATAGGAAGTTTACTTCTCCAGCCTTTTCTATTCATCATTCAGAATGAACCCCTTTTATCAATCTTTTTTTTTTGCTTACAAAAATGTTATTTATATATATACATATATTTTAAGAGGTGCTTAGATTACCCAAAATATTACACGGAACCCACAGAGATTCCCATGTTGCCCACCTCCCACAATCTTATATCTTATGTCTATGGACTTCAAAGTATGAAGAAGGGCATTCAATTCTTTAACTGACTATTCATGCTAAGATTTGGGCTATAAAATCCCTCAACTTTGTTTCTCTGAGAACTGATCCTATATGCTTTATGTTTTCCAGGAATTATTCAGTATTTCTAATACTTAGATGATACTGTTTTCTCATGTTTTATTCTTAAAATTAACCTACTACTGTCATTTCATAGTGTTTGGAGAGGAGGCAAAACCATGTGCTCATTTCATCATGTTCATTGTAAAGTATTAAAATAATTATATAATTGAATAATTGAATGAATTGGCAAGAATGTTTTTCTGTGGGGATAAATTGGACAAATATTCTGGAAATCAAACTGATAATGTGTAAATTGACTTGTGTGTCCTTGTTATTTTCTTATTTTTGCACTTCTAAAATTCTTTAAAAATACATAGTTATAACTGTAGAACACAAAGTATGTAGGTATCTTCAATTAAGCAATTTATCATAAGGAAAAAAGCAAACATCCAAAGTATCCCATTATAGAAAAACTTTTTCCTCAAGTATTGGTATTTTTGAGGATTATTCAATCACAATAGAAATGCTTACAGTCTTAGTTAGTTTAAAAATGAAGTATGCAATTATAAGTGTACAATTATTACAAAGGTAATATAAATATTAACTTAGAAAAAGTAAAGGCTAAAATTGGAAAATAAGATTTTTCAAATATATTTCCTTATATCTGGAGTTAAATTTTTATTCACCTTTTTATATAATTGTTGTTCCTTTTCTAAATTTTCTGATTTTATTTTAGAGGAAATGACTATAATATCTACATGCAGAGTTGAGCATCTTTATTTTCTTGTTTTATTCTCTCTATACTTTTCTTCTGAATTATGTTAGCAATTATTTGTTATATTTGTTAAATTGCTTTTTTCCAATGGCAACTTTTTTCCATATTACCATTAAATGGGTTTTAATTTTAACTTTGACTTCTTTTTTGTTCATAGTTGTTCTTCCTTCATATATAACATATATTTTTAATTTAAACCTATCTGTCTTTTTGTCTGGAACTTTTTCTTTCTTTTTTGCTTTTTTATATGTCACCTTTTGTGTTATAGAGGCAATATTTCACTTAAATTGATTAAGAATCTAAAGAAACTATGTTATTCCCTATGTCATGCTTTCCTAGGTATGAGGAATTGATGCATCAATAAATGTGAGGTTTTCCTGAAGAAACTGTCTTTTTGGTGTAAATGAAACCACCCATCAATTAGCATGTTCCAGTTAGTTCCCCACATCTTCCTTCAATTACTGAGGGGGAAATCACCTAAGAATTTCCTAGAAATACAAATTCAACCAGACTTATGCCTGTCTTGGTCTTGCTAAATTAGGTGTTCAGTATTTTAGTTGCTAAATGTATGTATAAGAGATGTAAATTTGGCAGAGTATATTTAGAGAGGCATCTCTGAGTCATTCAGGAAATTATTTGGATGCCTTTTTTTTCTGTTGCACGTAGTCATTTTGCCTCTAGTCTACAGTTGGCAGTGGAGGAAGTTACAAAGTTTCTTTCTTAAGATTAATAGAGGGGTTATGATATTATGTTTCAAAGGTGGGTTTTTGAATGAGCCATAACTGTTTTCTTTCTATCAATTATCATTTGAAAGGCAACCCAGTTTCTATCCCTGTATTTTATTCTTTATTTTCAATGATGTACAAGTTCTCATGGGTATTGTAATAAGAATATGGAAGTCAAACTAAGATTGCATGCTAAATCAATTTTCTTCTAACTGCAACTGCAAAATTCTACTTAAATACTTCAAGTTGACAGATTCATTAATTCCCCAGTAATGAAGTAGAGAAAAAAAGAAAAAAATGAAGGGGGGTTCTAGATTTTAAGATCCTGATCAAATACAAGAATGTAGATGTCAAAGTGCTTCTGAAGTCTTCATGTTTTATTTTTTTTTCTGTTGTGGAAAGACAAATATATAAATATTAGAAATAAAATGAGTTTGTATATGAGATTCATATTTCAAAATTTAAGGTACCCTGAGGTGAACAATGGACTGTGGTTAACAGTAGAAATATGAGAACATTCCCTTATACACTATAACAAATATATAATACTATTATGTGATGCTAATAATAGGATGGTTTGTCAGAAAACACAGCAAATATAAGCTAGGACTATAGGAAGCAGTAATATTATGAAGATGTTCTCTCATCTTTTGTAAAAGATATGTCACAGCAAGGTAATGTGGTGGATGGGGCAATGTATGGGCATTCTGTATGGTAAGCATGATTGTTTTTCTAACTCACAACTTCTGAAATTATTAAAAAAAAACTGTTAAAAATTAAATTGTGAAGAACAAGTAAATCCTCTCATTACAGAAGTTGGGGCCAAAAGCAATCACTTTAAATTGTTTCATTCATAATTATGGTATGTCACTTTTACAAAGCTTTTAAGATTACAAAAAAAAAAAAAAAAAGAAGGAAAATGAGTCTAAACGATACACAGGTCAATCTGCTTAAAGAAACCTCATATATTTGATTACTTTACCAAAATAATTGAATTATTACTTCAATCCTATAATTTTGTGGAAGTGGTGCATCAGGTTTCATA
This sequence comes from Tolypeutes matacus, assembly GCA_026826555.1. Classification (NCBI taxonomy): domain Eukaryota; kingdom Metazoa; phylum Chordata; class Mammalia; order Cingulata; family Chlamyphoridae; genus Tolypeutes; species Tolypeutes matacus. The sequence goes on from JAKSZT010001672.1 coordinate 253,438, forward strand.
ACTCTGACTTACATTTTGTTTCTCATTTTTAAAAGAGTCAATAGAGCAGGATTTTCTATTATGTGTTTAATCTGATGTGGGAAAATAGTCATTTCAAATTTCAGTGTGGTGTGCATATATAATACATCTCAACATGTAGAAATAGAGGTATGTATCATGTGCTAAGGAAACATATATTATGAAACAATAGAGTTTTTTCAAAGTTGAGAGAGATGGTAGCTTAAAAAAGCTATGGCAGGTAACATTTTAGTTGAGCCTTTAGAAATATGCAGATGATTAGTGGTGGAACCAGTACTCCAGTGATAAAGAGCAGAGAAATGAATATTAAGTCATTTGAAGAAGAGTAAAGTGTTTTCTGTAGATACAGCATAAAATTTTGGAATTCATGAGAAGGACCGTGGAGAAGAATGTAAAACCATTGTGACTCAAGTATTTTAGTCCCTTATAGATTTTCTGGCCATTTACTCTTCTTGGTGGCATTGTACAAAATAAAACCATCTAGAACAAATACTCCATGACCTAAAGATAGCATTATTAATCTATTCTTATAGCTTATAACCTTTCTGACCCAAGAACTTTTCCCTTTATCAGTGTCCTCAAGGCCCCTTTCACATTTTTGTTTCTCAGAGTGTACATAATGGGGTTTAACAGTGGGGAGACTACCATGTCAAAAAGGGAGGCACTCTTCCCTTGAGTTTTGGAGCTACTTTTGGCTGTGTGAAGATACATGAAGATGATATTTCCATAGAAATTGATGACCACAACAAGGTGGGAAGAACAGGTCCCAAAGGCCTCTTTACGTCCTGCTGCTGATTTTATCCTTAGCACAGCTTGGGTGATAAAGCCATAGGAGACTAAGATAAGTGACACAGGGATAATAAGAAAGAACACACCGGCAACAAAGAGCTCTCCCTCATTGAAAGTTGTGTCCACACAGACCAGTTTGATGAGCACTGGTACCTCACAGAAGATGTGGTCCAGTTTATTGTGACCACATAGAGGCAGCTGCACAGTAAGGACCACTGAATTAGGGAGGTGATGAGGTCACTGAACCATGCTATGCCAGCCAGGAATGCAAACAACAGAGGATGCATAAGGGATGTGTAGTGTAAAGGCTGACAGACAGAAGCATAGCAGTCATAGGCCATAACTGCCAAGAGGATACACTCACATGAGCCCAAGCCTATGGCCATGTAAAGCTGGGCCACACATCGACTATAGCTCATGGTCTTGTCTTTCTTGTTCATGGCAAACTGCAACTGAGGGGCCACACTGGTGGTGAAGCAGATGTCCACATAAGAAAGATTGCTGAGGAAAAAGTACATTGGTGTATGGAATATGGGGTCTAGACAAGAATGCTATATGATAGCAGTATTCTCCAGAAAGTCAAAGATGTAAAAGAGCAAAATAATGGCAAAGAGGATTCTCTCAAGCTGAGGCTGATCTGAAAATCCAGGGAGAAGAAATCCCATTTAAGAGCTACTGTTGGTTTCCTCCATTGTCTTGCAATTTTCAGTTCATGAAAGGACTAATATTCTGGGAAAAGATGTTAATGAGGTCAGCATTGGTCAGCCCTAATTGTTTCCAGTTTGATTGTACACCTTGCATACCACAATGTCATTTTGTAACAACCAATAATACATTCTTTAAAATACATTTTTTTTGCAGGGAATATCACCCTCTTCCAATTTTCTTGAATAAGATCTTACTTTTTCTAATAGGAGCAACAAAAATGTAAACATCATTATAAGTTTCACATGATTACATACATAATTCAAATGAGAATGGTATATCTTCAGTTTTCCTCTAACAGGGGCTTCTGTGTAGATTTACTGGTGTTCATTTTTGAGACTCTGTTTTATGAATTTTGATTTGAAGACTAGTGTTGAATCATAAATGTTTAAATTATCAGCAGAGAGCTATGAAGGCAGCACAGATATAAATGACAACTTGAGTGTGTGTGGAGAGAGTGCAGTTCAGGTATTGGTAGTCCTGGAATAATGAGGAGATTGGAGTGAGGTGGCAGAGGATCATATCTCTGAAGGGTTTGTCTTGGGAATAAGGGACTGGAGAAGTACATGAAAATAGAATTAACATCAACCTGATGTTGACTTGTTTTGGACACTGGCATTACCATCATACAGAGTTGGATGTTTGGGTATGACAACCTGACATTTTTCATTAAATGCCCAGAGAAATGTGTCATCCAAGCATTGTGCTATTTCTCCTTCACCTCTTACCCCCTTATATTCATTTTACTCTTTTCCATTTTTTTTTCAGATTATTCTCTCTCAATTAAATGGTTTGAATATTTTGAAAGATTTAGAGTAGTAGTTTGCCATGCTCTTTTTAAAAATAGATAATTCCATTAAAGTTCCTCATCTTTGTAATTTTAAGACCCACATGTGAAATATTAGTTTTAAAAACAATTTAAATATTGATTAGTCACTTACTCCTTATTACTTTTGAAAATTTATGTTGAACAAATCATAAGTATAGAATATATAAAAAGTAAATAAAAATATAAATGGAAATTAGCATTTATTTATATCTTTGTTCAAATGAGATCATTGTCAATTTTTGGTGTACTGAGACAAACAGCTTAGTGACATTTAAAAGACTGGCATTTCACCAACAACTACCTTTCTTATCATATGTATCTCAACTGACAAGTTGCATGCCTAACAAATGCTTATGTTTCTTAATTTAAAGGGCATAACACATTAAATAGGTGGTCAAAAATCATATCATCAATATATCTTAAAATAAATGTTTAATTTTGAATTTAAAGTATTTTGAAATATACACACTTATATGTACACATGCAATATTTATAACAAAATACCAAATTTGGTTTTAGATTTGCTTATATCAAAAGCAAAAAAACCACACCAAATATAAACTATGCACTATAGGCAGCATTAATATTATGAAGATGTTCATTCATCACTTGTAACAAATCTGTAACAATAATGTAAGGTTTGTTGAAGGGACAGTGTTTGGGAATCCTGTGTGGTATGCAAAATTATTTTGTTAAATCACAACTTCTAAAAAAATGCATGTTTTATCAATATGTATCAAATAAAATTGATTTTTTAAAAATTCCTTATTATTAAACTTTTATTGTAATTATTGAAAATAAGTTTTAATATTATTTTTAAGGTGAATGTATTTATTTTTATTTGTAATTATTTCTCTTTCCTTATTTCTGTAATTTGCCCATTTTTATATAAATAAAACCTGTGTAAATATTACCCTGTAGCTATAATTGTATATGTATGTATGTAAATTACATCAGAAATTAAATAAAAATAAATGAGACAAAAGTAAAAGAGAAGACAAAGAAAAATTACAACTAGTCTCTTCTAGTCACTGGGCATCATTGTTATAATATTTGCTGCATGCAATCATAAATAATGAAAATGTACATTCTTATGTATTTTTACAACTATATGTAAAATTCCCCATGGCCAGTGATATGGAATTAAAGACTACTTTCTCTCTAATGCAATGCAGAAACAAAATAGTGCAAAATCCCTCATTGAGCAAAGAAACATTTTAAAAAGTCTCCATTTGTACTTGCATCTTTTAAGAGAAAGAGGAATTATGAAACAATATTTAGTCTCAAGCACTTTGTTCATGTCCTATATTATTAGTTACTAGTTTTGCTCATAAGTGGAGATAATGCAAATCAACACCACTGAGAATCCAAGCACTGAATGTGCCCACTAACTAAACATGTACTGAGAAAGCAGTAAGATTAAAAAGATTTCTTATGAAATAATGTACACACATATACACATATATGTATTCATGCATGTCTGTGTTCTCCACAAGGGCCAGAAAAAATTAGGACTTTCTAGGTGTTGATAGGAGACTATAGATCACCTGCAATTCTTTATCTGTCCACTTCTATTCTTAGAATACACAGTAAAGAAGCAGAAAATTTTATGATAAAGGAAAGCCAAAGCGATACCTTCATTGAAAGAGGAGACAAAGAAACCTGCCAACTTTAAATTACATGTACGGGAGAAAAAGAGACACTGAGATTCATCAGAATTTTGCAGAAAACCCAGTTTGCTTTTAGAAGGTCCTTAAGGGAATACCAGGATATAGGGGGGCCATTGGTGGTGGAAATGACACAAAATATTGGCAATGAACTTCTCCCTAAAAGGAAAGTAACCCCTCACATGGTTGAACTGCTGTGGAAAGTCTGATAGACAACCAGGCAGGGAGCAATCAGGGGAATAATGAAGAGAAATTTGTGGAGATATCATGGAGGTGAGATGAAGTGGCTAACAAGAGCACTGACAAAATTGAGAGCATCACATCCCAGGATGGCTAGGGGTCAGGGGATGGTAAGAAGTGAGTGGTGGAGAAGACTCCAGGAATGTACACAGCACTGCAACAGAAAGGAGAAACCAGGAAAGCTGCCAACCTCTGTACTCCCACAGGACCCACATGATGATACCTGGAAAATGAAGTCCAACCCCCTTTGAAAATGCAGTGTCCTTACAAAATAATATCAGAAAATCTAAAATTAAAAAGTAGCACATCGCTTAGCAGAAGTAATAAGTTCACCAAAAAAATTTTCAAATAGCAGAGCTACAGCATGATGAAAATTCAAACTTGATTTAGAAACAAAAAATTCCTTAGTAAGGCAATAAAATTCTCTTAAAAAGAGAAAATCATGAAACAGACATGTTAGAATTCAGAAAATTATGACCAGACAAGGAGAGACAATGAACAGACAAGAGAAAGATGTGAAGTAAGAATTGAAAAGTCAGGAAAGAATTTGAAGAAAATGGGAGAGAATAAGCTGTATAGCTGCTATGTATTTTGTAGGTGGCAGTGAAAGCATATTGAAAGTTGATAAATTAAATAGTAAAAGTTTCTCACTTAATAATACAGGAATAAACATGAGGATAAAATTATTCTCACCAAAATTGATGATAAAGAAAGGAAAAGGAGAGAGAAGAATATTTTAGAAACTATTTTATTTTTGCTTATACTAAGGACCTAACTGAGGCTTTGTAAAGTTAAAAGCAGCAACATGTGTGATATTAAAGTATTGTTATAAAGATAATGGAACAAATATACAATTTTTTAAAAAAAAACAGAAAATTGCTAAAAGTACACTACATAGTGTAAGATTTTTTAATAAAGAAGAGGAAATATAAAATAAAAAATGAAGTAATGAAATTAAACTTATTGTGCATATCAATAAGTATAAAAGTGCTTATAATATATGTTAAATGAAAAAAATAGTTAACCCCTGACCCCCAGAAATCTCTTTCCCCAGATTTGTCATGGATTATTTCTTTAATTTATTCAGATATCTTCCTCACTATTTTATTACCAGCTAAGTATTCCCCAATCTAAAAATATACAACAATATATCCTATATTCTTCTTTATTTCTTCTTTTAATAATATCCACCACTGGCACTTTTCACATTTATTTCTTTGTTTTTTTTCACCACAATATATAAGAGCCATGAAATGAGATATCATATCCATTTTCCCCCCTATTGGTTTTTATGCAATGCCTAAGACAATGTCTACTCATGAGTAGAAGTTGAACAAAAAACATAAATAAATAAGTTTATTCCTTTATTGGGAGGATAGAAAGGGACCAAGCAAGAGTGTTAAGCCCCAGAATACTTACTGTGAGAATCACTACCAAAATAATATTATCATCATAATAGAGGTACACTAAAAAAAATCCATATAGGAAATATTTATGAGTTCTAGTTCAAAAGAGGAATAATAATAACACATTAATTCATGATTCTTTAGAAATATAAATGTCTTGGTAAATTAATTTTTGGTAAAATATAAAGCTTTTTATTTATAATTCCTTACATTTGTAAATTAATATTTTGAACAATATACATATGTAATTCTCAATATAATTAAACATAATGAATGAAAGTAAACCCTCCATTTAATAGTGAATAGTTTTGAGTATAAATATTGCATACACTGTAATCAGACAGTACATTCTCTGTCCTCTTACTGTTTTCTGTCATTCATCAGAAAAATAGCTTTAAGCAGCATTTCCCCATCACCTAAACTCTCCATCTATTTCTCTCACTTCCTTCCCTCTCTCTCTCACATACATAAACTCCAACTGACATATGTCCCAAGGCTTAGACTATAGGAAATGAAAATGTTGGATTATAAGTTTATTATTCATATTATTAGAGTGTATAATATACATAAACAGTGATACATGGCTTTCAGGAATTGCATAGATAGGGATTCTAAGTAAAAAGCAGCTTTCACAGATTCAATTTTGAGAACTAAAAAGCTAATCAATTTACCACCAAAATGCTCACTCATTCTCTGAGAATTAAAAAAATAAAACTTTCTACATTTAGAGATTAAATTTGTAATTGTTTTTGGCAGGATAAAATGTATCATATATTATAGCAATATCAGATATTCTGCAAGGTAAATACAGTTTCACTTATTGATACAATTCATATACTCTGTACCTATTTGCTCTTCATCATGCAGAAATATTGAATGCATCAAGTTAACTATGCACCTATTCTGCTAGATCACAGGGACAGATAAAATGTTTGCAAAGAATATTATGGGTGGTGGGCCAGGTTTTTGTAGTCCACTTTTCAATGAGGGAAGAAACTCTAACATTCTGTGCTATATAACCGTATTGTGTCCTTAATTCTACAGATGTTTCTCACTTTTAATCACCTTTTTCTTGGTGCAGACGTTGGTAGAAAACTGAATACAAACTGACCAATTTGAATTTAATTGTCTAATTCAAAACACTCAGTATTCTCTTCCAGGGTGGCAGTACCCTGTCATTTGAATTTCTGTCATATGCACAGACACTTATGGTTCTTACCCTTAGTCTTCTCCACATAACACCATTCTTTTCCATAGCTCAAAACTACCTTAAACATTGCTCAAAATACATTACAGTGGGGAAAATATGTTCTAGAAGTATGTGTGAATTACACAAATGAATGATTGGAAAAAATTATAAGCACATGTATAACTCACTACCACATATGAAAGAACAAAATATATACAGAGAACAAAATCCGGAACAGTTGACATGGATAGATTCAAATTTAGAACATATATCAAATATAAACTAAATTTCATTCAAAATTTTTAGAATACTTTAATCCAGAAAATTCCTATTTGGGAATTAAAAATATCTGAGAGACAGTCTGCCTAAAGCATTCTTAATCTCTCTGTTGCACAAAACATACATGATGGGGTTTATGAATGGGGGACTGTGGAATACAACATAGCCATGTGAAGATTTTTAAAAGAAGCTTTATCGCCAGTGGGACCTAAACTAGCAGTCACCCCAGAAATTACAAACAAAGTGAAAATCACCAACTGTGGGGTACCAGTAGATAGGGCTTTGTTTCATGCTTTCAAAGTTTGCATGCTAACACCATTGAATACATATCAATATAGGTCTTAAACAAAAGGACAGAACATATAAATATAATACAAACAGAACTAAAACCAAAGAGTCAGAAAACTGAACATCTAGAGATGAGAGCCTCAAAATTTGAGGTATGTCACAGAAATATTCATGGATCACATTGGACTCTGTGAAGGGAAGCCTGAACATAACATCTGTGTGGATAGCAGAAAGGATGAACCCACTTGCCCATGAGCCACCAGCTGCCTGTGTGTACAGATGTGGTGTGACAGTGAGCCCATAGTGCAGATGGGGCAAATGGCAACATAGCGACCATAGGACATAACCACAAGGAAGATTCCCAGTCAGGGCTCCCAAATATATCATTAGGAACAACAGACCCTGAAGCCCTTGGAGCTCTCAGAAGGATGAGATATCCATGAAGGAGAATTCTGTGAAAATAGTGACGTTGTATCACCTTTGTTGGTGTTGACAATGATGGCCAACAGATTCTGTAATTGTTCAGACAATAAACTCAGGATATGAAGTCTATTTTTTTTTTCCCCAACCAAAACCAAGGTTGTATTTATCTTCACTGATTGACATGGGAACAGAACATTTAAAGTCACTGGAGTCCACAGTGCAAAATGGGTTAATAGTACAGAAATGAACAAAGCAAACAGCTGCAAAGGACTGGCTCGACAAGAACTGTGGACTCCCAGAAAGAAAAAGGAGAGCTTACAACTGAACGTGGGGATGCAGCATGGCTATGAAAACAAACCCAAAACCAAAAGGAAACCATGCCTGGGTTCTTGAGGAACAACACTGAACAAACACCTGCTGATGCCTTCACACAGTAGAGAAAATATACAAAAGTGATTTTTGGGGTTGTACTCAATCGTTAGATTCTCCTTTAAGATTCTACTTGTCTGGTATACAGATTCCAAGAACAACACTGCAGGACTGGCATAAGGGCCAACATAAACTGCCCTTGCTGCTGCTCTATATGCTCTGACTCCCCACGTTGCTGGGGCTGGGGGCTGCTCCCAGAGCCCGCAAACCCTGAGGCTTTGGGGTGCTTGCATAGTTGAAGTAGAGTCGCTGCAGGTAAACTTTTGAGATTTTCCAAATGACAGCAAGCAGATTTTTCTGACCAATAACGAGAAGTTTCTAGAAACCATTTTTATAATGTCTACCCAGATTGGGAATTTAACATCGTGTTTATATTAATAGACTATTTATACTTGTATCCTTTATTGTTCTCGTTTTTAAAACAAACCAAACAAAAAAATTATCTTACATTTCTGCATAATAGAATAAGGCAAAACCCAAAGCTTTGCACATTATTATTAATCATTTCTATATATATCTGTAAATTTCGGTTCCAAGTACCAAGGTCGCCCTAGGAGCCTGAGTGGAGTCTCCCAGTGCGCTGGACAAAGTGACCCTTTTCTTCTCCACAAATAAGACAAAAGGAACCTGGGGCTCTTTGAGAGGGATCTGACCCTTCAACTGCAAATTCAACTGAAGACCAAAAGGCAAAAGCTTTTGTTGTTGTTGTTTCTTTAAAATATCTAAAGATCACAAAATTAAAAAAAAAAAAAAAATCAAATCTATCACAAATGCCTATCACCTTTGGGAAAAAAAAAAATGTACAAACTTGATTTTTTTCCCCAACCACCTCTTCTCGGGCTCAGAAAACAAGAGATTGCCTCCAGAAAAGCTGTCTGTACAATGCCCCGCCAACGCGAGAAAGCGCCCCCAAGACTGAGGAAGTGTGATTAGATTCTACTAACTTATATTACAAAAGCTCACAGCAGGGCATCTGTCAGAGGGTCTGTACAGGGTTTCGAGCCCCCGCCCGGGGTCCTGGACTACCAAGCCTCCACCTCCCTGGTTTGCCCGCTGGTAGTCCTCAGACCCGAGAGTCGCGGTCCTGCGCTGGGGTGACATGGGGGCCCCACCCGTGGTCACCAGCAGGGACGTCGCGCCGATTTTGGAGGGGCTGGGTGGGATCTTGACCAGCAGCCCCCGGGGCAGTGCGGAGGCCAGAGGCGCGGGAAGGGCGGGGCGCTCTCCAGCTCTACATGGCACGGCTCCTAGTGGCGCCAGGGCTGCAGTCAAGCGGCTCCGGTCTCAGTAGGCGCACTTGGGGGGCTCGCAGGAGATGTCGGGGAGCGCGGCGGAGCGGCTTCAGGCCGCGTGAGGCGGCGCGAGGGGGCCTCCTGTGCGAGGCCAGGAGGCACACCTGGACGCTCGCGTCCAGCCGGTTGCCTGTCGCGACGGGGCCGCTAGGGGTCGTCCCCAGGCAGTGGGGGCCTGGGATCCTCCTCGCGGTCCTCCTCGATCTTCACGGCGCCCAGAAGCGGCTGGCGCGCGAGCTCGAGCCCAGCAGGTACAGGCCGTCCCCATCCCCCCACCCCACCCCGCGCGCCGCCTTGGCGCCAACCTCCTGTGGGCGCAGGTCCCCGGGCTTCTTGGCCGGCTAGCCGCCCACTTTGACGCGGGGCTCGGCAGCCGGGGCCTCGGTGTGGCCGCCGCGGAGCAGGAGGCTGCTGACCTAGTGGCCCAGGCCCGGGCGCACGCGGGCGAGGCCTGGCTCAGTAGGCGCGACTTCTCCATTACTTCAGGCTCTCGGTTGTCCTTGCCCTTGTCCGGCTCCCGGTCGTGGTTGGTCAGACCAGAGACGTTCCCTTCACCAGCTTGGGCCATGACGGTGGCAGGGAAGGAGGGTAGACCCGGTGGAGCTGGTTCCAGGCCTCCTGGGAGTTGGACAGGAAGTGCAGCTAGGCCGCCTCCTTGTGAGTGAAGACACTGCCCCCTGGGGTCAGCACGTGGCTGCCCAGGCCTCCAAAGGCTTTTCTTCCCAGGTCCTCGAGGTCCCCAAGGTGCTCGACCTGCCCAAAAGGGTCTGCCAGGTGGCTGGTGGGCAGGAAGTTACTGTGATGGGCTGAGGGTCCGGATGGGTGGGTGACAGGGTGGGCGTGCAGGAGAAGAGGGGCCGGACAGGATCCTGCGGGCAGTGGGAACATGCTGGGGTCCAGCTTTGCACCCACCTCCAGCTTGTGAGGGTCCAGCTGCAACTTCCAGACCTTCTGCTGTTGTGGTGGAGCTGCCAAGCTACCTACATGCGGAACAGGCTCCACTTCCCTGGTTTCCTGGCTGCTGCAGGTAAGGCTCTGGCATCCCAGGAGCTTTCTGCAGAAGAGTGTGAATGGCACTGGGCGGGTCATCATCTTGATTGGGTTTGACATCTTGGGCTGGAATCCGAAGGGGCCTGGGTGTGGGAGCAGGTTGGCCATCCCTGGGACCGCGGAACGGTAGGGCGGGAAGAAGTTGAAATGTTGGAAGTAGGGGCTGTCCAGCTTGGGAGCTTACTTGTTAAACAGCTGAGGTGCAGCGGGCAGCTCGCTCGAGCAGCTTTGAGGGCAGCCCCGCGAGGAAGGGGGTGAATGTGTACTGGTGTGTGAGCCGGTGTGTGTCCTGGTGCTGTTGGAACTCCATCCGCAGCAGAGCTCCCGGACTCAACGAGACTGCCGGCTGCTGAGCAATCTGGACCAGGAAACGCCTGTTCAGCCCTTGCCTGAACAGCTCCTGATCAATCAGAATCCCTGAGGGAGACTGGTTGGTGGAACAAGACCAACAGGCTGGCATCGGCTGGGTGTCCTGGGCTGAACAGGCTGTTAGTGGGGAGCGCAGGGGCAGGGCGCTGTGCTGGGGGGCGGGGGTGGTGCAGCGAACATGGGCTGGCATGGTGCTGGTGCTGGGTCTGGGACTGGGGCTCAAAGTGCAAGGTAGAGAGGCTGGAGCCAAGCAGGGCCAGCTCAGGGCTGGGCCGGTGAGGCGACAGGATCACGTGCTTCCAGAGGCAGAGGCCAGCGCTGCTGCTCCAACTGAGGCGGCACAGGCCATTGTGCTTGAGGTGGCCGTGGCTTGGGAGAGCGCCCAGGGAGAGCTGGACCCTGGGCTTGGTTGCGGGGACTTCCTTTTTCATCAGGGAGCTGGCCCGAGCTCCTCCTGGGGGGCCTGAGAAGGGCCCTGGAGCGGCGGTGGTGGTGGCTGCGGGGACGACCACGAGGCTGGGCAGTGACAACAAGAAGGGCGCCTGGGTGCTCAGCTCGCGGCTCAGCTCCAGCCCCAGACCTGGGAGCAGCCCTGTCCTCGGCCTCCCATCTCAGGCCCAGTGCGGGACCTTTACCTGCTCCGGGGCAAAGAGCTTCTTGGAGCCCACAGATGCCGCGCGGGCCCCAGCTCCACGGCATTTCGCAGGTGACCCCCACTGGTCGCAGAACCGGAGCCGAAGCCTGCCGACATGGATTCGAGAGGCTCAGTGCGCGGCCCAGGCGGCCACAGGACTCTCAGGACCTGGTGGCGGCCAGCGCCTACCCAGCACGCACTCTGGGGGCTCCAGTCCTACCCTTCTTCCCTGGCCGACTTCGGGGCGCGAGTCCTTAAGTCTTAATTAAAAATGGAATATCCTTACCTTTCATATTTTAGAAAGCGTTTATGTTGCTGTTAAGTAAATGTAATATAAACTTTGGAAAATAGGAAAACACTTGACCATTTGTAGGTACCTGTTATACCTCTGTATTTCATTGCATATCATAATTTATGTAAGATTTAGTCTGAAGTATTTTTTTAAGACTAATTTTATTAATGGTGGTATGACAAAATTATATATATTGTAAAAGTTGGACTCTTAAATAATATCAAATAAAATAAATCTAGAATAGAGCATGACAAAATATTAACATTATTTTTTATTGCAAATGATTGATATTACATAGCAATGGTGAAAAATGGGTTATATTTACTGGGTACTTACTAGTGCTGGACAATAGTCAAAGGACTTTAGATATATAATTAACATAGATTACCTTCTCAAAGTAACTGTCAGGTAGGTTCTTGAAACATCTCCTCCTACTTGTCCAGGAAAATGGAAAGCCATCCTCCTACATATTCAGGAAAGACTTAAAAGTAGCCCTCTAATTTTCTCTCTGTCACACTCCTCACAACCAGTCCATCACCATATCTGTGGTGCTTCTCTGTACAGAATACATTTGGAGTATGACTATTTCTCAGCACCTCCTCTGCTACTTCCCTGGCCAAAAGACACATCATCTCCATCTTGAAATCATAGTTGAAGCTTCTAGATTGCCTCCCTGTTTTCTGCCTTATCTCTCCTGAGTCTAATCTGAATGTATGGCTAGAGTATTACCCTTAAATGTAAATTGGATTATGTTACTTTGCTTCATAAAACCTACATGGGTAAAAATCAAAACGTAAGAGCCTCCAGGGCCAACAAGATCTTGCCTCTCCTCCTCAATTTTCTGAATGTATCCTTCATCTTTGTGTCTGTCAGGCTTTCTTTGGTGTGGCCACACTGACCTCCTTATACTTCTCCTCCCCTGTACTCATTAGTCCTGATGATGGCCAGGCATTTTCCATTTTTCAATCTCCCTGAAATTTGCTTTGTCCAGATAACTATTTTTTTCTCATTCTCTTCCTCATAAGACCATGCCTCACCACACTTTAAAATCACATCTGCTCCTTCCCTCATACTTGCTGAATTTGTTTTTCACAACAGTAAACCCAAATTATATTTTATATTTTGCTTTTGCCTTTTGTTTCTTCTCTGTTTTCCCCCACTATGAGAGCTCTCTGAGACCAAGATTATTGCCAATTAGGTCCATTCCTGTATCCCTATGACCTAGAAGAATGCCCCAATAAATGTACTTGAATGGCTGAATTTTACAGAGGATAGAACAGGGTCACAGAGAGATGAAGAACTGGATCATGGTTAGTCAATTGGTTAAAGGATAAACTCACATTTGAACTCAGACTGACTGTAGAGTACATGTTCATCACCATTGTATGATATAGCTTTTCCTACAAAAGTATAATACTCATCATAGTTGAAATATAATCAATTTCTTTATTATATTTTTCAAAAAAAATTAACAAAAATATCCATGTTTGTTACAGGTGTATATTGCTGGCAGACATCATATACAGATGCTGATAGAAGACAGTATGACTTTGGAAATACTAGCTAAATATTTTCAAACATACATGTATCATCCTATTTACAGAATAAAAGAACTTTGTAAAGGAAAGAAACATATATCAGGTGTTTTGATATGGATAGAAACAGTACCCTTATTAGTCAGGTACAGGCTGTCTTCACGTAAGAAAGGGTTTCAGCATTGCTATAAAGGCAGTGGCCACCAGAGGTTCTGAGGGGAGGGAGAGGGAAGAATAAGTGTAACATGGGGCAGTTTGGGGACATTTGATTTGTTTTACATGATATTGCAATAATGGATACAGGCCATTATACATTTTGTCAAAACCTATAAAATTGTGAAGTGTAAATTGTAAACAATAATGTAAATTATAGACCATGGTTAATAGCAATGCTTCAGTATGTGTTTATCAATTGTAACAAATATAATGAAAGATGTTGTTAATGAGGGAAAGTGGGGGGGGTTATATGGGAATCCCCAATGTTTTCAATTGTTGAACCCTAAATTAGCCTATTCATAGGCCTTTGTGGCAACCAGAACCAGAGTAACGTAGAGAAGAAAATTTTCCACTGTCCCTAAGTGTCCTATCTGAAAACCACACAACCTCCCCTCTCTTGAACAATCTTGCAAGAACGTATCAACACTGCAGCTATGCTCCAGGCTATCAGGGCGTTCTGTGCAAACGCTAGCTAACTGCCAAAATCTGTTTCTGTACATCCTGCTTGCTTGCAAACTGCATCTGCAACCCCCTATAAAAGGGAGCCATTTTAGAACCTCGAGGCTGCGGTTCTCTCCTGCGTGAGAGGTGCTGCAGACACCCACGGGTTTAGCTCAATAAACTTCATAAAAGTGGTTAAAGTCTGAGTGTGGTCGATCTCCTGGGTTACAACATTTGGAGGCCCCAGCGGGATCAACCACGAGGTCCCCCTTAATTGGGGTCAACCTCCTCAGACTAAGCGGGAAGTGCCTCCACTTCCTCAACTTTGCTTTCGATTCATGATTGGATTCGGACTAGGACAGTGGCCATGAGGAATCTGGTAAGGGATTTTCCCTTTTGTGTTGGCTCCAGAGCATTTGTGGGGGCTGTTGCAGGCGGGATACCGTGGTACTGCACACCCCGAATCAGGAACGGGAAGCCCTCTCCTGATTTTGGAAACCGTTAGGTTTCACTTTGGTATTTGGCTGTGTGAGTGGAAGTGAGACTAGTCTCCAGTGTTTTGCTTGTTTGTCTGTCTATGTTCAGTGTTTCTTGGTGTTTTAACTGTTTCAACCCTAACAGGATGGGACAAGGAAAATCCACTCTGCGGACTCCTCTTGAATGCATTCTTGCTAATTTTTCTGATTTCTTTAAGAGATCCTGTGACTATGGGAAGCCAGCACATCCAGGCTTCCTATGGACCCTCTGTGAACTTGAATGGTCAGCCGTCCGAATAGATTGGACTTTGGAAGGCTCATTTGATTTATCTCTGTTGTTTGCTGTACAGTCTGTTGTTTATGGGGTTCCCCACCCCTACCAAAGGGTTTATATCGATGTTTGGATTGACAGTGTGCATGATAAAGTAGATTATATCCAGAAATGCCAGAAACCAAGGAAGGGGGATATGTATGCAAGGGTAGGCAGAAAAACCATTTTAGTAACTGCCCTGAAACCTCAAGCGGCACGGGATCCCCCAAAAGAAAGAGAGATGAGAAACCAGAGAAACAGAAACCCCGTTTATATCCTGTTCTGCCAGGGGAAACTG
Source organism: Tolypeutes matacus (assembly GCA_026826555.1). Classification (NCBI taxonomy): domain Eukaryota; kingdom Metazoa; phylum Chordata; class Mammalia; order Cingulata; family Chlamyphoridae; genus Tolypeutes; species Tolypeutes matacus. The sequence goes on from JAKSZT010001672.1 coordinate 268,613, forward strand.
ATGATATAGCTGAAAGCTTATTTGACACCCCCTTACCCAAGAACTTCCTCACAGCAACAGGCCCCAGGGCGCTCGCCCCAAGGGGAAGTCCAGAGTCCTCCCCACACCAGAGGGGGAACTCCCTGTCTGCCCCCTCCACCAGGGCCTGATTCTTCAGTGCCACTGTTGCCGCTCAGGGAAGTTCCTCCTCAACCAGGGCCACCTCTGGGCCATACTCGAAAGATTTATGTCCCATTTTCCACCTCTGATCTCTATAATTGGAAACACCAGAACCCTCCTTTTTCAGAGGACCCCCAGAGGCTGATTTCACTTTTGGAAACTATTTTCCGCACTCATTAGCCTACCTGGGATGGTTGTCAACAGATTTTACAGACTTTGTTCACTTCTGAAGAGAGAGAGAATCCATCGGGAGGCTGCTAAGATTATCTTGGGGGATAATGAGGGGGACTCCAAGACTAGGAGGGATGAATTGGAGGAATCACTCCCTTCGAGTCCTCCTCGTTGGAACCCTAACAGTGATGTAGGGATGACAGCCTTGCGCCGCTATCACCAGTCTCTACTTAGGGGTCTAAGGGCTGCAGCTAAAAAGCCTACTAATTTAACTAAGGTTAGTGCAGTCATGCAGGGTAAGGATGAGTCCCCACCTGCTTTCTTAGAGAGATTATTGGAGGTATATCGAATGTACACCCCCTTACACCCAGAAGATAAAAATAACAGACGAATGGTAAGCATGGCGTTCGTCTCTCAGTTGGCCCCAGATATTAGAAAAAAACTTCAAAAGCAAGAAGGATTTGAAGGAAAAGCTAGAAGTGAATTGGTAGAAATAGCTCAGAGAGATTTCCAAAATAGAGAAGATCCTATTCGGGAGCAGACCAAGGAGCTCTCGCGAATCTTGCTGGCAGCACCAACCCGGAAACTCCATCCCTCCAAGGGACAGCTGGAGAGAGGAGACCTAAAGAAGAACCAATGTGCCTTTTGCAAGGGAATGGGGCACTGGAAAAAGGATTGTCCCAAATTGATAGGCAGAAGGGCTCAGGAACCTAAGGAACCGGCCCGCCTCTTAGTAGAAACTGAAGATTGAGGGGGTCAGGGTTCCTTCGCGCTTGGCCCCCAAGAACCCATGATAAAGTTAACAGTCGAAGGGAAGCCAACTGAATTCCTAGTAGACATGGGGGCCACCTTTTCTGTTCTCCAGGAGACAACCGAGGAACTTTCATCCCAGAAGACTTCTATCATAGGGGCAACAGGAAAACCTAAATCTTACCTCTGGACTCAAGCCCAAATTACTGACTTAGGAAAGGGTACTATTACCCATTCCTTCTTAGCAATGCCAGAATGCCCATACCCCCTCTTAGGCCGAAACTTGCTGCAGAAATTAAAGGCAACCATCTCCTTTAAAGATGGGGAAACAATTTTGCAATTGGGAGATCAGCTCCCTCAATCAATTATGTTAACTGTCCCTATCTCTGAAGAATATATTCTATTTGAACAAGAGCCCAAGGGGGCTATAGGAGAAAACTATATCCAGGAAATACTTACTGAAATCCCCGGGGTCTGGGCAGAGAGCAACCCACCAGGATTGGCTTTGCATCAACCTCCTATCATTGTGCAACTCATGAGTACTGCTCTCACCATCCAAGTCAAGCAATACCCTATACGTCAGAAGGCAAGGGAAGGCATAGCGAAACATATCAAGAGATTAAGAGAAGCGAGGATACTGACTCCCTGCCAATCACCCTGGAATACCCCACTTTTACCAGTAAAAAAGCCAGGGACCAAAGATTATAGACCAGTACAGGACCTAAGAGAAGTCAATAGGAGCGTTGAAACCATTCACCCCACTGTACCTAACCCTTTTACCCTTCTGAGCTCTTTGCCTCCAGGACGGACTTTCTATTCTGTACTGGACCTGAAAGATGCCTTCTTCACGTTACCATTGGCACCTCAGAGCCAACCCATCTTCGCCTTTGAGTGGACAGACCCCAAAGGGGGATTTTCAGGCCAGCTAACCTGGACTAGACTCCTACAAGGATTCAAGAATTCTCCAACCATCTTTAATGAAGCCCTGAGCCGAGACCTCCTGGGATTCAGGGAATCCCACCCTCAGGTAACTCTTTTGCAATATGTAGATGACCTTCTTCTTGCAGCAGCATCAGAAGTAGATTGCCTAATCGCCACCAAGGAATTGCTTTCTGAACTAGCACGCCTCGGCTACCGGGTATCCATGAAAAAGGCTCAGGTCTGTGTGCAAAAAGCTATATATTTGGGCTACCATCTGGAAGAAGGTAAAAGGACCCTACCTCTGGGATGGATAGAAGCTATCCTGAATATCCCAACTCCAACCACCAAGCGCCAGGTACGGGAATTTCTAGGGGCAGTAGGCTACTTCAGGCTTTGGATACTCGGGTTTGCTGAAATTGCAAAACCCTTATACACCTGCACAGGTGCAAAGGACCCTAACTTTCATTGGACTCGGGAAGAAGAACAGTCCTTTATAGCCCTCAAGCAAGCCTTAGCCTCAGCCCCTGCCTTAGCCCTACCTGACATCACGAAACCTTTTCAGCGGTTTGTAGCTGAAAAGAAGGGGATTGCCAAAGGGGTCCTCACTCAAACCTTGGGGCCTTGGAAATGCCCAGTGGCCTATCTCTCCAAGCAACTAGACCTTGTAGCTGCAGGATGGCCATCATGCATGAGAGCGATAGCTGCAACCGCCCTTCTTGTCAAGGAGGCACAGAAATTGACCTTGGGCCAGGACTTGCAGATTATTGGGGGCCACACCACTGAGGCCCTCCTTAGAACCCCACCTGACCATTGGATTTAGAATGCGCGTCTTACTCAATATCAGGTGCTGCTACTAAATCCTCCTCAAGTCACTTTCTCTAAGTCCACGGCTCTCAACCCAGCTATTTTGTTGTGAGATTCTAAATATGGAGAAATTGTCCATGATTGCCTGGACATTTTAGAGACTATCACTGGATCTAGACCTGACCTCCAGGACACTCCCCTAGAAAACCCAGACTACGAACTTTATACTGATGGAAGCAGTTATCTGAAAGATGGACTGAGATATGCAGGCACAGAGGTGACCACGGAAAATCAAGTATTCTGGTCACAGGCCTTGCCCCAAGGAACCTCCACCCAGAAAGCAGAACTAATTGCTCTGACCCAGGTGCTTCACTGGGCAAAAGGCAAGAAAGTCAATATCTATACTGACAGCTGGTATGCATTTGCAACTGCCCTGGTACATGGAACCCTCTACCAGGAAAGAGGACTTTTGACATTGGCTGGAAAAGAAATAAAAAATAAACAAGAGATTTTAGCTCTTTTAGCAGGTATATGGAAACCTAAGGAGGTAGCCATTATCCATTGAAAAGGACATGAGACCCAACCAAGTCACACCAAGAAAGGGAATGATCTTGCAGACCTGACTGCAAAGCGGCTAGTGTTGGGAGAAGTGAAACCACTTGAAATTTTGCCATTTCTTCCCCAATGAGCCCTACCTACTTCTCCTAGTTATAACCAAGAAGAACAAGAATTAGGACAAAAACTGAATTGCACCACTGAGGCTGGATTTTGGCAACGATTGCCTGACAGGCGCCTCCTGCTGCCAAAAGCATTAGGCATTGCCCTAGTTTGGGACCTCCATTATAGCACTCACCTTGGTACCTCGAAATTACTTGCTCTAATTAATAAACATTTCTATGTTCCAGATTTGAAGACCATCACCAACTCAGAGGTAACCCGTTGCTCAGCATGCGCTCAGGTCAACCCAAGGCCCCCAATCTCTCACAGTGTAGGGGTCCAAATTAGAGGCCATGAACCAGGGGAACATTGGGAATTAGATTTTACTGAAATTGGAAAAAGCAAATATGGCTATGAGATTGCTAATATAGTCGCCAGGCACCTCCTGTCAGGAATCCTCCCACGATTTGGCTTAACCTTGGCGTTGGGGTCCAACAATGGCCCGGCTTTCATAGCCAAGATATCCAAAAGTCTAACTGAGGCACTTAAAATAGACTGGAAATTACATTGCATTTACAGGCCTCAGAGCTCAGGACAGGTAGAGAGGATGAATTGGACTTTTAAGGAAACTTTAACTAAATTAAAACTGGAGACCGGAGAGAGTTGGGTAAGTCTTCTCCCTTTCACCTTACTAATAACCAGATGTACCCCTTATTTGAAACATTTAATCCCTTTTGAAATAATCTATGGAAGACCACCTCCCATAATCCCCAACTCCTAGCACCATCACACCCATTAAACTCCCTTAGTAATTCTTTGCTAACTATGCTAGACTCTGTTTTCTCCCTTCTGAATGAAACTCAGCCGGCCATCACCACTGAGTGTTGACTCTGCATCAGAGAAATAGCCCCCCGGAATGTCTCCTACACCGATGCCAACAACTTTGGGACTGGTAACCTGTCTGATTGTTCTCGTCAGGGAAAACTCACCCTCAGTGATCTCCAAGGACAAGGGATCTGTTTCACCAGCGGCAGCTACTCCATGGACAACTCACCTTATAAGGACAATTGCCTAAACACTGTCCCCCTCACTGCTTCAGGATCCGCTTGGACTTTAATCACCCCCAACGGTACCTGGTTTGCCTGCTCATCTGGTATCACCCGCTGTATTGCCCCTAGTAATGCTTCTGACCTATGTATTGGTGTTTATATAATTCCCCAGGTTTACCTATATGCTTGCCCCTCAGGTATTTCCCACTTCCTAGCTCAGGATCAACATTTTAGACTGCAAAAAAGGACTCCAATTCTAGTCCCTATCTTAGCCACCTTAGGGATTGCAGGTTCAGCAGCCATAGGAGCTGTGGCCATGATTACCTCTGATATTTATATTAGAAAACTTTCAGCTACTTTTTCTGCTGATGTCGCTCTCCTTCAGACCCAAGTACAGTATCTTTAAAAACAAGTTGACTCTTTAGCAGAAGTAGCTATACAGAACAGAAGAGGACTAGATTTACTGTTTCTGAAACAGGGTGGCTTATGTGGCACCCTCAGAGAAGCCTGCTGTTTTTATGTAAACCATTCAGGAATTATTAAACAATCAATGCAAGAACTGCAAAAGACACTCAGAGAGAGAGATCTAGAAGAACAATCCTCTGAATCTTGGTTTCAGAACCTTTTCAATTGGTCTCCATGGCTGACCACTTTAATTTCAGCCCTAGTAGGCCCTCTCATACTGTTACTCTTAGGTCTCACTTGCGGACCTATCATTATTAATAGGCTTGTAGCTTTTGTCAAGGACAGAGTCCAATCGGTCAAACTAATGGTATTAGCCCAACCCTACCAACACTTGCCAACGACTGGAGACCACTATGATGAGTCAATGATTTGACCCACTAAGAAGAGAAGTGGGGAATTTTGAACTCTAAATTAGCCTATTCATAGGTCTTTATGGCAACAAGAACCAGACTAACATAGAGAAGAAAATTTTCCACTGTCCCTAAGTGTCCTATCTGAAAAGCACACAACCTCCCCTCTCTTGAACAATCTTGCAAGAATGTATCAACCCTGCAGCTATGCCCCAGACTATCAGGATGTTCTGTGCAAATGCTAGCTAACTGCCAAAATCCACTTCTGTACATCCTGCTTGCTTGCAAACTGCGTCTGCAACCCCTATAAAAGGGAGCCATTTTAGAACCTTGGGGTTGCAGTTCTCTCCCACGTGAGAGATGCTGCAGACACCAGCGGGCTTAGCTCAATAAAATTCATAAAAGTGGTTAAAGTCTTAGTGTGGTCGATCTCCTGGGTTACAACACAATGTAATAGTTATGTAACCTAAATCTTTAAAAAATAAAACAAAAATAAATAGAAAAAAAGAAAAGGTTTCAGAAACAGAGTGGATCAACAGTGGAGAAAATATCATCCTTAGATGTAACAATGCAGAATTTTGCATACTAGGGTTTTTGGTAGCTCATTTCCATGAGTTAGCCCTGGTCCCCATGTTTTTCTATGTTGTTGCTCCACCATTTTGCAAGATGTTGTCCTCTTCTCCATGTATGTAGAGGTTTCACATAGCATTCTGTCCACATTCCACAGTCTAACAGAAACATGAGTTTTTCACATTGGGAAAATAATTGTTTTTTCATGTAGGTTGTTTTTCAGGAATAATTCAGTCCCTTGAATAGGTATGTACTTTTTCAGGTAACTTATGTTTCTGGTGTGACCATCTTAAAAATTTGTATATTTCATCTAATTAATGAAATTTAACAGCAGTGGGATATTTACAAAATTTTATTACTCTCCTTTAATATTTGTGGGAAACTACAGTGCTTATCCTTCCTATCATTCCTTACATTGTCAATTTTGTCTCCTCCTTTCACAGTGGTTGCCCTGGGGATGATTAACCTTAGAGTAGTAGAGATGCAGTTCATCTTTCCTGTTCTTTGTTATGTTTTTGTAATAAATTTTACCTTTATATGTGACTCAAGCCTCAAATGATCCAATGTAATTTTCCTGTAGACAATTATTTTAAAGCAATTAAAATCTTAAAAATCCATTATTTGATATAGTTATCTTCAGTTTTATATATATGTTATTATTTCTTTGAATTGACTTAAGGCTCCTTCTGTTTTCATTTCTCTTTATACCTGGAAAATTCTTGAAGCACAAATCTCCTGGATATATATTTTTCTGTATGTGTATGTGTTAATTTTCCTGGAAAAGTTTTACTTTTGTTTTTATACTTCAAAGATATTTAAATTAGTATTGAATCTTATAATGACAGTTACTATCTTTCAATATTTGAAACATGACCCTCCATTTTGTTCTGGCTTGCATCAGTTTTGATGATGTCTGTTATAATTGTTTTCAGAATGTGATGTGTATTATCCTCTGACTTTCATCATTTTCTGCTTTTCTTTGTTTTTCAGTTTTTAGATCAAAGAGTCGATATGTGTTTCATATGTTGCTTGATTTGCTATTTGTGTTTTGTTTTTGTTAACAATCAGAGTCCTGAAGTTGGATATCTTTCCTTATATTCAGAAAAGTTATTGTCACTATCTTCTTAAATATTTCTTTTGATGCATTCCCTTTCTATTCTTACATAATACACTAAAAGATATGTACCACAGTTTTCAGATAGTTCTTCCCCTATGTTCTATTTATTCTTTAATGTTTTCTTTTTCTTTCTGTTTGTTATTTCTTATTGGCTTATCATCGAGTTCATGATTACTTCCTCATCTTTATTGAACATATTGAATGTCCTGTTGATAGAATATTTTTGTCTTATGTTGTGTGTGTGCTTTTTAAAAGTTGTTTTCTAACAGTTCATTGGGCAAACCTTATAGATTCCATCCTTATGGAGCAATTTCTCATGTATCTATTAATGTTTATCCTTTCAAATAGATCTTCTAACCTCATATTTGTCAATGCTCTTTAGCCAAAGATCCAAGAACACCTGTGGTGGACAATTTTATATTATTACTTACTGCAGTGAGGAAGAGCACAAGACATGTGAAAACATGCAGTTTCTAAATAAGAGGGTTTTAGAAAGATCATATTACAGGATTTCAACTTTGTTTGGGTAATCAGGGAGAGGAAATAAGGAAGCAAAATTTGGTATTCATTTGAGCTGACCAGAAAGATGAGGTTGTAATGAACTAACAAACCATATTCCATGGAGAGAAAAGCTGCTCTAAGAGGAGATGGAACTGCATGTTGCCGTGCTTGTCTTGTTGAATTGCCCCTTTTATTAATATATAATGACCTTCTTCACCTCTTATAGTAGTTTTGCATTTGAAATCTATTTTGTCTGATTTTAGTGTCACTACTCTAGCTCTATTTTGGTTACTATTTGCATGGAACACCTTTTTCTAGCCATTCACTTTTAATCTGGTTTTATACTTTGACAGTTTGGTCTCTTGTAGACAACATATAGACAGCTCATTTTTTAAACTCTACTCATCAGTCTATGTCTTTAGATTGGACAGTTCAAGGCTTTAACATTCAATGTTATTCTTGTAAAGGCATTACTTGCTTCATCCATTTTGTCCTTTAACTCTCTGTTGTCATATTGTTCTATTGTCTGTCTTCTTATCATTTAGTTTACACTTCCTAACAATCTTCATTTCTAAACTCTTCTCCAAATCTCTCACTTTTTTTTCCTTTCAGGCTGCAGCACTCCCTTTAGTATCTCTTGTAATTCTGGTCTTTTGGTAATATATTCTATCAGTTTTTGTTTGTCTGTGATGATTTTCAACTCACTTTCACTTTTGAAGGACAGTTGTACAAGACTCAGATTTCTTGGCAGTTAGTTTTTCTCTTTCAGTACCTTAAATACATCATACCATTTTCTTCTTTCATTCATATTTTCTGATGTGAGGTTGGTACTTAATCTTATTAAGTTTCCCTTGAATGTTTTGCTTTTCTTTTCTCTTGGTGCTTTCAGAAACTACTCTTTACCTCTGATATTTGTCATTCTGAATAGTAGGTGTTTTGGGGGTAGCTCTATTCAAGTTTATTCTGTTTGGGGTGCATTATCCTTCATGGATATTGATATTTATGTTTTTCATAAGGGTTGGTTAGTTTTCAGTCATTATATCCTCAAATATTCTTTCTGTCCCTTTTCTATTCTCTTCTCCTTCTGGGACACTGATAAAGAATGTCTGTGTGTTTCACATTGTCATTCAATTTCCTGAGACTCTGTTCCATTTTTTCAATTAGTTTCTCTTTCTGTTCTCCTGTCTTTTCCAGTTCATATGTTCTGTCTTTGAAATCACTATTTCTGTCTTTAAGCAATTCTAATATGCTCTTATGTGCTTTAATGTAATTTTAATCTCATTCATCATGTCTTTCATTCCTATAATGTCTGTTACTTTTCTTAGCAATCTTTCAAATTGTTCTTTATGCTCACCCAGTTTCTTCTTAATATCTTTTATTTCTTTAGTCATATTTCCTTTAAATCCTTTTAGATGATTTAAGAGAGTTGTGTGATTATTACTGATTAATTGTCTTAAATACTGTATCTCTTCAGGATATTTGATGAATTCTTTTTACTGGGCCATCTCTTCCAGTTTCCTAATATGGTTTGCAATTGTTCTGCTGATGTCTAAGCATTTGAATGTCTTGTTAAATTCAACCTGAAGGCCAATTTCTTACTTTTGCCTATTTTTTTCACAGCCCTCTTTGATATTTGGTTGAACTTATTCTAAGTCCTTGAAATTTCCCAGCTTAAGTTATCAAAATCAGTCCAGGGACTCATCAGTGAGGCACAGAACTTCTCCCAGGGGTAGGATACCAAGAGAACCAAGAACAGTTTTTGTCCATGCAATTTCCAGAATGACCAACAGATGGTGCTTGTCAATGCACCCTTCCACAGAGGTGTTTCAGTCTTGGCTTTTCTGTGTTTCTATGTTGAATCTCTAGAGTTGAGATTCAAAGCCAGCTTTACTAACCAAATTCACAGATGAAAATCACCTTGACTACCCTCCATTCTTCCTTACCAGGGAGAAAGATGTCTGTTCCCCTTTCTTTTGGCTGCAGTGAGCCAGAGATTTTACCCCAACTTTGTATTTTGGGGATATGGGAAGGGAGCCCTTCCTGGCCACTGTGGGGATGTGGTAACTCACATTTGTTCTTTCCACTTCTTTGCCTCTCTGTCTCTCATCCTTCTGAGGGTTGTGTTGCACTGTTCCAGTCTGCTAAACCTCAAAGCATTCCCCTTGGACAGCTTTTGGCTCTTTCTCCATTGTTTTTGTGAGAACTTTGAGGTCTGCCTGTTACTCTGATGCCATCTTCCCATAATTCCTCTGGTATCACTTTTTTTTGAGAACTAACATAGAAAAGTGTATTTATAATGTGGGCATAGAGAAAGATTTCTTAACAAAATTGGAAAATAAAAAGGTTGATAAATATGACTAAGAATTTCTGATCATCAAAATATACCAAAAGGAGGGAGGAATTTCTGTTCATCAAAATATACCAAAAGGAGGGATGAAAATGCAAGTCCCAAATTGGGAGAAATTATTGCAATGCATAAAACTGACAAAGGATTAGTATACAGAATATATAAAGCACACCTAAAAATTAAAAAGAAAATTACACACAAAAAACTACATAAAACAGAAAAATGGGTAAGAGACTTGAACAAGGTATTTCACATTATACTAAATAAGAAAAGCCCATAAATATGTGAAATATATTCATCCTGATTAGTCAGTAATAGAGAAATACAAACTAAAACCACAATGAAACTCCGTTTCTCAAAATCAGATTAGCTAAAAATTAAGAAGTTGGAAGATAGCAAGGGTTTTTGAGCTTGTGAACAGGAACTCTCATGCACTCTTGGTAGGAGTGTGAATTGGTACCACCACTTTGTTTGGCATTACTCTAGACCCAGTAATTTTAGTCCTGGTTGTGTGCCCTGGAGGCTCTTTACATGAATGCAAGAACACTTATAGTGGAACGGTTTGTAATAGCAAAAAAACTGTTATTTCCCAAATGCTCATCAGCATTGAATGGATAAATTTGAGATATTATATCCATACAATGCAACACTATGTAGCAATAAAAATGAGCCCAGTTATATGCATCAAGGTATATGAATCTTAAAAGCATCGTGTTGAACCAAAGAAGCAAGTCACAGAATACATTTACTATGATTCCATTCATATGAAGTTGGAAATAGCAAAACAAAACTATATCTTACTTAGGGTTACACAGCTATGTGGTAAAACTACACAGAGAAATAGTGGAATAGTACAAAATTCAGGACGGAATGTATATGTGGTCGGGGAGGGGGAAATGTGATCAGGGAGAGGCAGTGGAACCAGTACTACTATTCTAACTGCTATCATTGGTGGTGGACATGCAGATCTTCATTGTATTATAATTATTAAAATATTACATATATGTAGTGTTAACTCTTTTTTTAGATGTTATATTTTATCAAAATGAACTTCCAAATTTTTTCAATGTTGATGTATTTTCTATAATTTCTCACTAAAATCTTCAGGAAATCCAAAAGGCTGGTATGAAAAGTAGTTATTTTCTTCTTGAATCTTCTAAAATATGCCAGCTTGAATTAGCCTTCAGATTTCCAGGCCAAAAAGATATGCAAATAAGAGTATGGAGAATATGTTTTAACACTTTCATGATACGTTTGCAATTATGACAGAAATACCTTCACCTCTCAGATAATGAAAAAAAAACACAGTAAATAAAATTCATGATGGGCCAAATTATTTCTTAGTAAAAGATATGTCACATCAATCAATTTTACACCAAATTCTTAAAAGCACTTGAAAAACATTTGCATCTTCTAATTGCCAAACAGTGTAATTATGTGGTAGAAGAATATATAGGCAACTAATAGAAATAAAATCTCAAACTATTCCATTTCCTAAAATAAGAAATTATTTTTGTTGCTCAGAAAAATCCTTCACTTTTCATCCCAAGTTTACTTTAAATCCACATTGGCTCCTGGCTGGGAAGCGAGCAGAGGCAGGCAGGTGGCCACCCCATCTGTTGGACCCACCGGTGGAGGCTCTGCAACCTCACAGTGTGCAGTCTGCATGGAGGCATGGAGGAGTGCCCCACAGCCTCGGAGAGGAAGGGGCCTGGTGCCTTCATAGAAGGAAATGACAAAGTTCTTTGATGGACACTAGTTAGATTCCAAGCCTTTGATACTGTTTGGTATCTGTGATGCTGGCAGTTTCATCTCTGGTGCCACCTTCTGCTGCTTCTGAAGGTTGTGTTTATATTTAGGTCAGCGGCTGAAGTGGTGGATTGGCTACCTGCAGAGAAAGTTCAAAAGGAACCTCAGTGTGAAAGCTGGAGTTGATTTACTCAGTTACTGTGCAAGAGAATGGAAAGGAGAGATGCCTGACACTAAGCTGATGAATAAGGTTTATGAGGATCTGTTTTGGTGGCATCATATTAAATGTGTTTGACAAGTAAAAAGAAATAACTATGATGCACTGAGATCAGTGTTATTTCAGATATTCAGCCAGGGTCTCCCTTTTCCATCTTGGATGTAAGAAAAAGACATAATTAAGCTTCCTGAAAAACTGCTGTTTTCACAAGGCTGTAATTGGATCCAGCAATATAGTGTTGGTCCTGAAAATATACAGGTTCAAATGTGTTTGGAAAATTATGTAAATAAGTGGAATTATTGAAGACATAATGGACCGAATTTAGTGGAATTAAAGATTATCTCGAGAGGCAGTATGTGCAGCATCTTTTTTTCCAATGCTATTCTGGAATATAAATTCTATGAAGCTATAAAATTCATCATGCTGTATCAAGTCACTGAAGTGTACAAACAAATGAAGACTAAAAAGGTTGTCCTCAGTCTTTTTAGACTCCTGTTTTCCATGGAAACATCAACAGATCCTTTGAGCTTCATGATAAATCACCTGAATTCTGTAGGCAACACATGTGGATTAGAGCAGATAGATATGTTTATACTTGAAAAGTGTTCAAATGGTTCAAGTTCAACTCCAGCAACACTGAAGTCTGCTATCTAGAGGAGCCTCTCAGGAAGTGGCTGGAGAGCTGCCTGCTGACCTAGAATGACTGCCACTACCACATTCCCATCTTGAAGGCTGGGTGGGCTGGGCATCAGCTCACCAGGGGAAGCAGTCTCACCTGTACTTGAAGTATCTTTTGAAGAAAAAAGCCAGTGTTTCAGCTGCAAAGGAATTAGGACTCCCTCTCCACAATTCCAGGTACACTGGGAGGAAGCAGTGCATCTATGGCTTGTCTTTGTTTCTTAGTGATTTCCTCCAAGGCAGCTGCACTAACTTGTGGGTTTGTGGTTTGACCTTATCCATAAGGACTCTGGACACTTCACATAACAGCCACCTTTAAGACCAGAAGAAAGTTTAATATGGACATCAACAGGAGAAAAAATTAGAGGAAAACAAGTACGAAGAAATGGCTAACCTGAAAAGAAAGTATATCTTTATCTCCAACCTTTAAGTTCTTCATTAAAAATCTCATCATTGGTTGATTTTGAATCAACACCAACATGGCCTTATTTTTTAAGCATTATCTTCCCAGGAATTTTTGTGGTAAACTGATTTTCTAGAACCACTTATTAACCTTAAAATGGGTGTGCATGTACATATATGCACATGTATGCATGTATAATTTTATATATACATATGTATATACACATACATATAACCACTACTTTGGAATTGTCATACAGTTTATTTCTCTTTATGTTTTATTGTTACTTTTATATCTGGCCAGTTTAATGTGTTTTATATATATAAAAAAAGATAAAGTCTGTAGATTTAGGAAACTGAATGAAAATTACTGAACTGTCCACCAAATAGTAAACTGTGGTGTATTTTTAAAAATTGCTTTAAATGCACATATATAATTATGTTACTACTCTGAATAGACATGTTTCACACAAGAGTTTTCAATTAATGTTGAAAAAATTAGTTGATAATTTTAATTACAATTAATGAATAACTGATTAGTGGATCATCAAGTTAATAAGTAATATAGATGGCATATGGACCTATACACTATACAAGGAATAGTCAGATAATTATTTGCTATGCAATTATACCCATTAGTAATACTTACACCAAGAATCTGATATATGCTCCATTCCATTGCAGTATATTTCCATGTAATTTGACCATCAAAAAAAATATTAACACAATGTCAAGCATTTTTTCCTTTTTCTTTCTTTTTTTATAGAGCAGTTCAGTGATTTTTGAGTTGGTTAGTACAATACAGAAAGCCTAAGGGGAAAAGTACAAAATGGCACTTAACATCAATGCCAGTACTTATTTCATATGATTACAAAATCATTATTACTAATTTTTGAGTTACTCTTTACTCTTCTTTAGAATGTAAATTAAAGCCACTAACTTGAATTTGAAGTATGTACACAATATATAAACAAAACATTTCTCATAAGTAAAATTACACTTTAAAATACTGGAAACTGAGTATCTGTGCTGATGTGTATTTTAACTTAGAACAAGAAGAGAACATTCAACTAGGGAGGTGTATACTAATAGTAAGTTTCTTCAGGTTAACACTGTCTTCCTCCCCCTTTATACTTATCACAGGCTACACAATGACCTAAGAAGTTTCATTATGAGAAAAATGTCAGTCACAGCTTTAAGAAATTACTTTGAAAGGAACTAATGAGAAAGCAAATTGGAAGGTGAGACTTCATCTTTGTTTTCAAATGAGGGATCTTAATTTTTCTTCTTACAGAAAAAGTTTAAATCAGTTTATTATAAATATAGCTAAACCATTCATTTTTGCAGCTTCCAGGTAAAGCCCAGCACTTCGTTTACACAAAGTTTATGAGAAAATGTCAGTAGAGATCATTTAATCTTAAATAGTGCCATCATCCATTCAAGTCCTTGGCACAATCCCTCCTGGTAAGAGCAAAACATGCCTGGGTATGCTGTTGGCTATCTTTAAGAGAAGTTAGTTTAAAAAACTGGGAGATTTCTGTTACAGTCATACATTCTTTAACATATTGTCTATTAGCAAATATCAGCAAACCAGCTTTTTCCTTAGGTCCTCATGTGCTAGCATTTTATCCAGTTCTTCTCTAGTTAGAGAAATCCACTCTTTGTCTGTACTGTCCACAACAACTATTACAAACTCAGTGTTAGTATAGTGAGTGTTCCAGAAAGAATGAAGAGATTCTTGGCCACCAATATCCCAATTTAGGAAATGTATATTATTAACCACTATCTCATCTACATTATTGCCTATTGTAGGGGATGTATATACAACTTCATCCATAGAAAATTGTTAAAGGATGGTAGATTTCCCTGCATTGTCCAGCCCAACAATGGTAACTTGTGCTCCTGGTAATTGAACAGTCTTCATATCCTGGAGAAGAGAATTCCCATTTTGGGCATAGGACACCCCTCCAGCCACCTGGGTCACAAGGCCATCCCTGATTCAAACTAAGGGGAAGGAGAATAATGCTCCAGACCCCCTGCCTCTACTGCTGCTGCTCCCATGCTTGCCAATGGCCAATTCTGGAATAGGAGAGAAGCAGAAGCCCAGGCCACCCTGACATGCATTAGGCCCCACCCCTGCTGCCATGACACTCCCTGGCTTGCAGATATGGCTACTACATTGTCTTCCATGAACCTTGTGGGCCACCATCCCCCACCCCCAGTTCCAGAGCCACCTTTATTTATCCCATTTTTTGAACCAAAGTTTGCCAGTGTTTCCATGAAGGCTCTAAAGGGACCTAAATGCAGAATCTGAGTTGAAAAGCTCACAAAGCTTCCTAAAACTGGTTTATGAAATGACCATATGAAATACCTCTTCACCAAGGTGATCGAGGAGGTAATGAGTGGCACAGTGACTGTATCACAAGTACAAGTGCCACCGCCAGACATCTCCTCAATGCCTAGGCTGGGACTTAGTCCCCTTCTGCCCTTTGGGTCTCAGCAACCTGGCACCTACTCGCTGGTCTCTGGCTTGCTCCTGGTGTCTCCTGCTGGCCCTAGGGCCACCGTGCTCTTCATGCCCCACCATGGTATACTCCTTAGAGCAGGTATCACTCTTAAGAGACATGAGGGGGAAGAAGATGGCATTGGTTTAGGTGGGTAATCACCATCTCTCTCACAGAAGACAGCTGATTGTGGACAGGGTTCTGCCCAAGTGGTCTGTTCTGGGAACCCAGAGAGTGAGAACCTTAGGGACATTGATCTGGAGGGAGCTGGACAACAAGGTGGATTTCTCAAAATAAAATCATGAGTATTTCCCCAGCTGGCAATTGTGGATGCAGACAGCTAAGCACCCCCCTCAGGGAAAAGGGCTAGGGTGAGCCCCGATGCCTGCCAGCAACCCATTGAGAAGAAGCATTCTCCAAGTGTGGAAGCGTTCTGGTAGAGAGTGGAGAGGGGTTTTCTTTCTGTGGGTTTGGTTGCCTGGACCCCCTTGCAGCTTTGGGGAGCATACCAGCCAGCTTGAAGTGACAACGGCCTGAGGGGAGAGGCAAATCTGCTGAGGAAGCCTGATTTATCTAGCAGCCCTGGGATATGGAGGCTTGGCTCTGGAGAGGGCAGTGGCAGCCAATTTTATAGTTCCACACTGAGGGGTTATCAAAGGTTCAGCACCCCTGGGGGGTCAGGCAGTGGAAAGTGTTTGATAATTCTCCACATGTCTATTTCTAGACCACCCCATTGGTGGGGGTGGTCTAGAAAAGGCATTCTTTTGAGTCAATTATTTCTCAAAAAAAAAGGAAAATACAAAAGTAATTTTTTTACTTAAAAAAAAATTGAACATAGTTTATTCACTAAAATCTGCCTCAAAGTCTGCAGAGAGAAGCCTGCAGGGTAACTGATTGATGAACACAGACAAGCTGAGAGGCTCCACAAGGGCCCAAGAAAGAACGCTTTTCTTCCTTAGCTTTGTTTGACTGCTTGCGTGTGTGTTTGTTTGGTTTTTCTTTGTTTGTTTGTTAGTTTCTGGTTTTCTTTCCTCTTTCCTCCTCCCTCTCTTTTTTTTAAATTAGGTGCTGCTAGCTTGTTTCTTCTCTACTGCACTTCTTCTTGCTTGATTTCCCATTCTCTGGGTATATTGATTTTGTCAACCAATGCTATCTCTTTTCTTTCCTTCATCTTTCTCCCTTTTGCTTTCTGTTGTGGTTCTTACATTCCACCTTTTTTCATTAGTCCTCAGCTTCACTGGTGTCTTTTTCTATCTTGTCTATTCTGTTTTCTTTTATTATTATTATTATTATTATTAACTTTTCCTTTAAGCCCTTTCTTTACTCTTTCTCTCTCTCCTCATGATTCTGGACTTTTAAATCATTCTATATATTTTTCTCTATTTGGTTTCCCATTCCATTGTAGGTACTCCACTTGTTTTTCCCTATTAACCTACACTGCCTACATAGTTAAGTATTCATTTTACTAAGGCTTATAAAGCCCCTCTTCTAACTTTTCTCAATATTACTGTTATCCTTTTTCCTCTCTTACCTCTTTTGAATCCTCTGGCCCTAATCTTTTTCTTTCAAGGGAACATAGAAAAAAGCAAGGAAATAAAAATAAAAGAACAAAATGTCAAAGAGATAAATTAACACACACAGAAACACCAGTTAAATAAAATTCTAGAGCAGAAAGAGAAGCTAATCAACTGAATAAACCTATCAAGAAAAAATGATGACCACAGGGCAACAAAAAATTACAAACCATACTAAAAAAACAAGAGGAAGTGGACCAGTCCCGTGAACAAACTAAAAACCAAGAAGAGAAGCAGAACATCAAAAATCTAATCAAAGTTGTCCAAACAAATCTCATGGACATACTTAATGAAGTGAAGGAAGAGAATAAGGATATTAAGAAGACACTGAGAAAACATACTGAAGAAATTGTAAATATATGTAAAAAGAGAACTGATATGATGGTGATGAATGGTACAATCCAAGAAATCAAAAAGATGCTGGATTCACATAACAGCAGATTTGAACAGGCAGAAGAAAGAATTAGAGATGTGAAAGACAGTACATCTGAAATCAAACAGATACAAAATAGATAGATGAAAAGATAGAAAAAATCCATCAGGGACTTAAGGATTTAACCAACAATGCAAAATATACAAACATACACCTTATAGGCATCCCAGAAGGAGAAGAGAAGGGAAAGGGAACAGAAGGAGTGTTGAAAGAAATAATAGCTGAAAACTTCCAAACCCTATTGAGGGAGATGGATGTACATGCCCAGGAAGCACAGCGCACCTCAAACAGTATAAATCCCAACAGGCCTACTCCAAGACATATAATTATCAACAGGTCCACTGCTCAAGACAAAATATAAAATACTCAAGGCAGCAACAGAAAAGAGAAACATCACATACAAGGGAAGTACAATAAGATTAAATGTTGATTTCCCATTTGAAATCATGGAGGCAAGAAAACAGTGTCATGACATAGTCAAGATACTAAAAGAAAAAAATCTTCCAGCCACAAATTCTCTATCCAGCAAGTTGACATTCAAAAATGATGGCGAGTTCAAAATATTCACAGATAAACAGAAACTTGCACTTCAAGAAATACTAAGGGAAGTTCTACAGGTTGAAAGGAAAAAACAGCAGAGAGTTGGAGGAGAGTATAAGAACAACTAAAAAGACAAAAAGAAATAAAAACAACATATGACATACATAAACCCAAAGAAAATACAGCTGATGTAAGAAGTTCATTGAAAGTAATAATACTGAATGTTAATGGATTAAACTCACCAGTCAAGAAACACAGATGGGCAGAATGGATAAGGAAATATGATCTGCCTATATGTTGTAGACATGAAACACACCTTAGACCCAGGGATTCAAGGTGGCTGAAAGGGAATGGCTGGAAAACAATTTTACAAGCAAATATTAATCAAAAAAGGGCAGGAGTAGCTATCCTAATACTGGACAAAATAGATTATAAATGCAAATATATTGTAAGAAACAAAGATGGACACTATATATTAGAAAAAGTAGTAATCTTTCAAGAAGAGAGAACCATAAAAAACACTTATGCACCTAATAAGGGTGCCTCAAAATACATGAGGAAAACAATGGAAAAACTAAGTGGAGGCATAAATGCCTCTACAGTTATAGTGGGGGACTTTAATACACCATTATCACAATTAGAACATCTAGACAGAGAATCAATAAAGAAACAAAGATTCTGAATAATGTATTAGAGGACATGGACCTAATAGACATATACAGAAGCTTCACCCAAATACAGCAGGATATACATTCTTCTCTAATGCACATGGATCATACTCCAAGATAGACCATATGTGAGGTCACAGAAGAACTCTCAATGAATTTAGAAAGATTGAGATTATATAAACTAATTTCTCTGACCTCAATAGAATGAAATAGGAAATCACAAATGGCCAGAGAGCCAGATTAGCCACAAAGATATGGAAGTTAAACAACAGACTATTAGACAAACAGGTCTCAAGAGAAAATCTCAAAAGAATTTAGTAATTACCTTGAAATGAATGAAAATGACAACACAACATATCAAAACTTAGGGGATGCAGCTAAAGCTGTACTGAGAGGGAAATTCATAGCCATAAATGCATACACTAAACAAGAAGAAAGACCTAAAATTGAAGGCCTAACTGCACACCTGGAGGAATTCGAAAACAACAAGAAACTAACCCCAAAGGAAATAGAAAGAACGAAATAACAAAGATTAGAGTAGAACTAAATGAAATAGAAAATAAGAAAGCACTAGGAAAAATGAACAAAACCAAAAGCTGGTTCTTTGAGAAGATCAATAAAATTGAAAAACCCTTAGCCAGACTAACAAAGAAAAAGAGAGAGAGCAGATACAAAATGAGAAATGAGGAAGGGGATATCACTACTGACCTCACAGAAATAAAGAGTATCATAAGTGGTGGGAGGTGTGGGAGGTGGGCAGCATGGGAATCCCAGTGGGTTCTGTGTAATATTTTGGGTAATCTAAGCACCTCTTAAAATATATATATATAAATAACATTTTTGTAAGCAAATACACATATATGCATATATATTTATATATCATTTTGCAAATGTTTGTATGTATTGTGAGAATTTTGATTTTTACCCATAATAAAAAAAAAGAGTATCATAAGAGGATACTTTGAAAAATTTTATGCCAACAAGTGATAATTTAGAGAGAATGGACAAATTCCTAGAAACTCATAAGCAGCCTACATTGATAAAAGAAGAAATTGATGAATTCAACAATCTAATTAGAAGTAAAGAGATAGACTTAGTCACCAAAAACCTCCCAACTAAGAAGAGCTCAGGACCAGATGGCTTCACAGGTGAATTCTACCAAACATTCCAGAAAGACATAACACAAATCCTGCTTAAGCTCTTCCAAAAAATAGAAGTAGAAGGAACATTGCCTAACTCAGTCTGTGATGCCAACATTACCTTAATACCAAAGCCAAACAAGGATACCACAAGAAAGAAAATTGCAGACATATCTCTCTAATGAACCTAGATGCTAAAATTCTCAACAAAATACTTGCTAATCACATTCAAGAACATATCAAAAGAGTTATACACCATGACCAAGTGGAATTCATCTCAGTTATGAAAAGATGGTTCAACATAAGAAAATCAACCAATGTAATGCACCACATAAACAAATTGAAAGAAAAAATTCACATGATCATCTCTATAGACACAGAAAAATTATTGGACAAAATACAGCACACTTTCCTGATAAATACACTGCAAAAGATAGGAATAGAAGGAAACTTTCTGAATATAATCAAGGATATATATGAAAAACCTATAGCTAGCATCGTCAATGGTGAAATCCTAAAAACATTCCCTCTAAGATCAGGAACAAGACAAGGATGTCCACTATCACCACTCGTATATAACTTGTCTTAGAAGTACTTGCTCAAGAACTGGGGCAAGAAAAAGATATAAAATTTTCAAAATTGTAAAAGAAGAAGTAAAAATTTCATTATTTGCAGATGATATGATCCTATATGTAGAAATCCCTGAGAAATCTACAAGAAAACTTCTAGAACATATAAAGGAGTTCAGTTATGTCATGGCCTGTAAGATCAATGCTCAAAAATCGGTACCATTTCTGTACACCAATAACGAGCAATCTGAGGAGGAAATCAAGAAAAAAAATACCATTTACAATAATAACTAAAAGAATCAAATACCCAGGAATAAATGTAACTAAAGATGTAAAGGACTTATATACATAAATCTACACAACACTCTTGAAGTAAATCAAAGTAGAACTAAATAAATGCAAGAATATTCCCTGTTCATGGATAGGAAGATTAACACCATCAAGATGTCTATCCTACCCAAACTAGTCTACAGATTTAATGCAATCCCAATAAAAATCAACACTGTATTTTTTAATGAATTAGAAAAACTGACTACAAAATTTACTTGGTAGGGTAAGAGGACCTAAATCGCCAAAGATATATTGAAAAAGAAAAATTAAGTTGGCGGTATCACACTATCTGATTTTAAAACAAACAACAAAGCTACAGTGCTCAAAACCACATGGAATTGGCACAATGATAGACATACTGACCAATGGAACTGAATTGAGAGTTCTGATATAGAACCTCACATATACAGTCATCTGACATTCAACAAGTCCCCCAAGCCCACTCAGTTGGGAGAGAATAGCTTTTTTAAAAAGTGGTGCTTGGAGAACTGGATATCCATATCAAAAAGAATGAGAGAGGAACACCATCCCACACTTTACACAAAAGTCAACTCAAAATGTATCAACGATCTAAATATAAGAGCCAAGGCCATAAAGACCTTGTAAGATAATGTAGGAAAGCATCTACAGGACCTTGCATTAGGAAATGTTTCATAAACTTCACACCCAATGCCTGAGCACAAAAAAAAAAAAAAAAAAAAAAAAAAAAGATAAATGGGATCTCCTCAAAATTAAAAACTTTTGCACCTCAAAGGACATCTTCAATAAAATAAAAAGGCAGCCTACCCAATGGGAGAAAATATTTGGCAAACATATATCTTATAGGTACCTAATATCCTGCATATATAAAGAAATCTTACACCTCAAAAATAAAAATACAATCAACCCATTTAAAAAATGGGCAAGTGACTTGAAAAACACTTCTCCAAGGAAGAAATACAAATGGCTAAAAAGCACATGAAAAAAATGCCTGACATCTCTAGCTATTAGGGAAATGTAAATCACAACTACAATGAGATACCGTCTTTTACCTATTAGAATGGCGGATGTAAAATAACGACAGACTATAAGTGTTGGAGAGGATGTGGAGAAATGGGAACCCTCATCCACTGCTGGTAGGATTGTGGAATGGTCCAGCTACTGTTGAGGACAGTTTGGCAGTACTTTAAAAAACTAATTATATATCTTCCATATGACTCAGTGATTCCATTGCTGGGTATATTCCCAGAAGAACTGAAAGCCAAGACACAAACAGATGTATGCACACCAATGTTCATAGCAGAATTGTTCACTATTGCCAAAAGTTGCAATCAACCCAGGTGCCCATCAACAGATGAATGAATAAACAAAATTTGGTACATACATAAAATGGAATATTACTCAGCTGTAAGAAGGAATAAAGTACTAACACACGGGATAACATGGATGAATCTTAAATACCTTATGTTGAGTGAAGGAAGCCAGGCATTGAAGGATGAACAGTACACGACCTCACTTAGGATGAACTAAGGAAATTGAGCAGTCTCTGAGATCTATTGTCTGAAAGTTTTACAAGTAAGAGAAAGAGAAGAGAAAGTTGTGAGCCATCACCCATATGGATGTAATCTGTGGTAAAGTGATAGAGTGTAGTTGCGTATTGAAGGGATTAGACAGGTGGTTTGTGAAATTATTGGGTTTGGTGGTGCAGGGTTGACAGGTGAGTAGATTGGGAAAGGTGGGTTAGAATACCCAGGATACTGGGGGGAGAGATGGGAGAGGGACCAGGTGAACACTTGGGATTTGTGAGTATGATGTGGAAAGTACAGAATTGGGAATGCTCTTATGGCAATATGACAAGGAAGTGTCACTGGTTTATGGTGTTGATTGGGGAGTGGCATTCAGAATAAGGCATACCTGGAGCAGGATTCTAGGGAGTGTGTGAGTGTTCATCTTGTCAGGTGAAGACTCACAAAATGAGCAGGAAGGAGATGGATACACATCTTTGTCAGAACTGATTCTCTCAGAAATAGACAGGTGGGTGTCTCTTACGAGCAAGGGTGGTTCCTTTTAGGGGAGGACAAACATGTGTATCAAGACCTTTTGTTGCATGTAACTATGAATTCTGTAATTCAATGAGTCAAGCCAGGGGTTCGTCGGGGACCCCGGCGGGATGAGGAGGGAGGAGCAGAATAGATCAAACAGAGGGTATTTAGTGGTCAGTGGAAATGTTTTTCATGGACACAGGACATGGTAAATATCATCAAAATTTATAAAAGTGTACGGTCTAAAATGTAAACCATACTGTAAATCATTGACAATGATTAGTAGGTATGTTTCACTACCTGTATATCAATTATAACAATGCCACCATCCACATACAAAAAAAAAGGTTTTAATATAGGGTGAGGAAAGGGTGAGGAGGTTGGGTATATGAGAGTCTTTTGTATTCTGTGTGTGACTTTGTTGTGACCTAAAACTTCTTGGAAAATTAAATGACAAATAGTGAGACACTGGGGATTGAGATGGGGAAGATGCCCAATGGTACAGACTGGATGCCAGATATTGCAGTGATAAAAAGAAAATGTCAAAAACAATTTTTAAAAAAATTTCCCATTTTTTTGAATATCCCAATCCTTTAATTTAATTTATATTTATATTTCAGTTTTTTTAAGTTTTCATGTATTTTATCTCTTATATTAAAACTTATCATTATTATTTTATTTTCTTATTAATTGTATTTGGCTATTGTATTGCTTTCATCTTTAAAGAAGCTTTGGATCAGAGAAGGGTGATCTCCTGGGGCAGGAGACAATTGTGTGTGGGGGTTTTCAGGGATGGGGGTGCATGGGAGGAAGTTTACATGAACATACATACAAGGTATATACAATTGTTTAAATATTCAAAGGGCATGGTCACAGTGGGTGGAGAATCACTCAATAAATGACAGAATACTGAATTCCCATCCTATAGAGCTCTGCCACATTCTCCAAGGGAGGAGCAACAGTCCCCCAAGTGCAGAGGCAGTGTCTGGCAAAGGAGGATGATCCACTGATGGGCACTTGTTACTTATGACTAGCCTCATGAGTCTTTGCTCTTGAAATTGAAACTTGGCCTATTGTTATGGGGTGCCTAAGGGTTGCCTCCTGAGAGCCTCCTTGTTGCTCAAATGTGGCCTCTCTCTAAGCCAAACTCAGCATATGAATGCATTACCTTCCTCCCAGCTTGGGATGAGCATTCCTGGCAAACAGGGATTACTACCAAGTGCCAACTGGCAATATGACTGGAAAAAGTCCTCAAATAAAAGGTGGAAAAGGTAAAGGCAAATGAGTTCATATGGCTAAGAGACTTCAAAGTGAGTCAGGAGGTTATCCCAGAGGTAACACTTATGCACATCTCAGTAGGACCTCATAGGCTTCCAATGTTGATATCACCCCAAATAGAGGGGCTCCTGCGGTCTCTGGAGACACTCAGGTTCTATATCAGAGTGGATAGCTCCAGAGTTTGGTGACTTTTCAGTGACCCCTACTTTGGAATCTGTGCTCCTGAGAATGACTGAGTTGGATTCAATTATGTCTTCCCTGCACATGGTCCATCAGCCCCTTTTATCCAAACCTATGTATGGTACTGGAGTTTGTAGGTGTACTTCCAGAGACTGGAGTCTTTGTGCTGTCCATGTGCCAGCTGGGCAGGAAATCTCAGTGGAGCTGCAACTCCTTCTCGACAGCTCAATGGACTTACCAGGATTCCTGGCAGGGAGATGATGATGGACAACAGCCATCCTAAGGAATGGAGAGAGTCTGCAGCTGAAGGCAGGATAATCCCATCCATCTTACCCATGGGATATAAGCCCCCTCTCACTTGGAGGTGGATGGACATCACCATCCCAGACTCTTCATTATTGGGGGAAGAGCAATGGACTAGAGTGGATTTACTGGTATTCTGTTATTGATATATTGTGATTCAAGCAATAGAAGAAATTACAACAGCAATGTGGAGCCAGTGGCCACTGGATGCTCTGGGGACAGGGAGAGGGAAAAGCATGTGTAATACCGGGGCTTTTTTGGGACTTGGGAATTATCCTGCATGACATTGCAATGACAGATATAGGCCATTTTATATCATCATATAACATGCAGAACTGCGTGGGAGAGAGTGTGGTCTACATGAACTATATGGCCCATGCTTAATGACAAAGCTCCAGGATGTGTATATCCATTGCAGGCGATACACCACACTAATGAAGGATTTTTATTTGGGAGGTTGTGGGAGGTGTGAGAGGTGGGACATATGGGAATCCCTATAATTTTTGTGTAACATTTATGTAATCTCAGTATCTTTTAAAAATAAAAAAAGAATTATTTTTTTAAAAAAGGAGCTATGAGACCTTGGTCACAGTTTTAAAGTTGCTGTGCCCCTGCTTCTTCAGCTGTGATTAAGGATAATTATAGAGGAAACTCTTAGTGTTGTTATGAGGATAAATGTCTCATACATGTAGTGGACTAATATAATATTAAGTAAATATAAATCTGCATATAAGTACCAACAATTGCTACTATTGCTCATACTGTGACTCACCATTCATATTTTCACCAACTGAAAATATTTCAGATATAATTTCTGAATAAATTACATGTTTCAGGTATTATGTTAAGCTCAGGGAATATAATTGTGTTGACAGGAGGCACAGTTCTTGTCTTCATGCAAATTACAGGTGCAGTGCAGTGCTAGTGTTAGAAATTAATCAAATATTTATACAACAATTATTAAATGATTACTTTGACAAATGATATAAAAGTAAGTTCTATAGGGGTAGGGAAATCAATGAATTAATGTTTGAGGAAAGATAATTGAGTTGAGATATGAACAGTGAAATATTATTAACTTCACTGTTAAATAAACCATAATTCCAAGTTGACCTTTAAGAGATAAAGTCATGATAGACTGCTAGTTATCACCATGCAGATTATACTTTTAGGTTTTCCTAAAAAAGGGCAGGTGGGGGTAATGGAATTCCATGCATGCTAAAGTGACATCTCTTTTGTCTCATATTTTGACAGTATCATAGGCCAGGTATTTGTAGGCATATGTGAGTGCATACTTGCTCCCAATGCTCACCTCATCCTTTCCCAGGGATAGATTATTTTGGTTAATTTGAAACAACACAATTAAACTGATAAACCAGTGGACCAATTTGATGGAAAAAAGCCATCTCAATAGATCATAATCAGGAAAGTAAAGTTTAAGATTCTGTGGCTTCAAGTAGATTAATTTCTTTATAATAAAGCATGTTGTGCTCATTATACTCAGTGTTATGTCTCTGAAAATTTGTTTGTTTTTAGAAGAATTTTGAGTATATATTTAAACCACACTCTGCTCTCAAACATATGCTTGCTGCAATAGAAATGCAGAGTTCTCCTTACATAACTTATTAGAAATTGATGTCCTGAAAATTATTTGATTGGATAACAAACTTACACTTAAGAATTAACTCTTTGATTACTGTGTTCTATTGTGATAGGTCTGTGGGGTCATAGGACAAGCATCCTTGATGGCCAAAAAATAAAAAATAAAAGTGAATTGCAATGAAAGAAAAGTAAATTTCAATTTGTAAGGTGTTTTCAGTAAACAGACTTGTTATTGAGGTCTACCCTGACTATACTATATCCAGTTACCTTGTTATGCTCTTGCCCCTTATCTCTCAATCCCTAGTCTGTCTCTTATTTTCATTTTATAAACATTACTTTTCACATTTTAACATGGCATATCACTTACTTCTGTATATTTCTCTTTATCTCCCAGTTAGAATGTAGGGTCCAAGATAACAAAGTTCTTTTATCATTTGGTATTCTGTGTCTGTAATATCTGGAGGATGCAGATATTAATAAAATATTTACTGAATAAATAAATGAGATGACATAATGAACAAAAAAATATCTACTATCTAATTAACCCAGCAATAAAATACCTTCCACAAATGTATTAACCCCGAATAATATATTTCATAATTTCAAAATTTCACAATGTTTGAATTTTTTTAATCAGTGTCAATGAGTCATTTATAAAAATTTTTTACAATTAATTCATAAATTTCAATAAAATTTCAAATCCAAACTAAAGGACTTACATTATCTGAAAACATAAAATATATTTTAAAATAAATATTCAACACCCTTTTACCAACAGCAATTCCATACATGTACATGATTGTTTTGTAAGTTCACAACTTCTGTAATAAAAATATATTAAAAAATAATAATAGGTTGGTTTGGAGGAAAAATAAACCAAATATAAGGTGTAGACTATAGTTGGTAGTAAGATTTTGATGATATTCTTTCATAATTTTTAACAAATGTTTCACAACAATGCAAGGTGTTGGTGGAGGGATGATATATGAGACCCCTGTATGATGTTATGCAAGTTTGTTTTGTAAGTTCAAATCTTTTACTATACACTTATTGTTTATGTATGTTCATAACTTATAACATGAGGTCTACCCTGACTACACTATATCCAGTTACCTTGTTATGCTCTTGCCCCTTATCTCTCAATCCCTAGTCTGTCTCTTATTTTCATTTTATAAACATTGAATGATATACTTCAATAATATTTTAAAAATGAAAAAAATTAATATTCAATACATAAAATCCATAAGAACTTACAATTTGAAAATTAAAAAAGGAAAACTAAAAATGCAATATTAATGTGGACTTGGTCAAATAGGATCTTAAATATTTAACTCTAGAATATTTATATAGTGGATGTCAATATGAATAATGCATAGCACTGCATTTTTTAAAATGTGGCAAGAAGATGAATAATGGAAATATTAAATTCCTGTATTATTAATAGTTGAAAAATTAAACAGTAATCTTTTATCTCTAGGTGCTAGAATAAAACCATTGAATGTACTTGAAAAATTGGAAGAAATAAATTAATAAAACTAGAAAAACAATGACTTAAAAGCAAGTAAAACTGATTAACATTTATCAAAAAGTAAAGAAAGATAAAAAGTCAATCCTTAAAAAGCAAAAATGGGAGAATTATCCATGAAAGGAATAAAAGAAAGTGACTACAATTGTAGGGAAAATATAGTAAGATTGTGTTTCGAACCATATTGTCATTTAAACTAGAAGACATTTAAAGTCTTTGGTCAGATCAGATTTTGGCTTCTGCTACGACAGAGTAAATGGTACAAGAATTAACCTGGCAATCACAAACAACTCTCAGCCTGAACAAAATTCAGATGAAAACTGTTTTCAAGCTTTAGAAACAGACAAAACAGATCAGCTAGCTATGAGATTGAAATATTTTAGAAGGGACTCATAGGCAACATGCATTTCTGTACTTCATGCTAACTCAGGAGTTACAGAGTACAAGCAGAGTTTAAAGGTCTTGCATGGGTAAAGAGGCAGAGATTGGTGCTTCAAGCATTGAAATCTGAGAACACACACAAAAAAACAGGTATCAAAAGGAGATGCTCCAAGTATTGGTACTGGGATTCTCTGCAGTATTTTAACTGAAGATTGAGCTATATATGGACAGGCAGAGAATCAACCAGCCAAGAGACTCTGCTACAAGGCTGAGCAGTACATTCATAAAAGATTTCATAGAGGGGATTGGAGAAGCTGGATTTTATTGCCCCATCCAGTATGATAAATATCTTTGATTAACTCAGGCATGAAGTTAAGATAAAACTTAAAAAAAAAAGAAAAAAGAAAAAAAAAAGCAGATAAGAAAGAAATAACAATGCCTTGTAGAAAATACCATTCTCAAAGGCTGAGGATAAAGTGAAAGAGATCACCCTTAACAAAGACTAATATAAAGCTTGAAAGGTTCAAAATCATTGCCATTAATTTACTTACTGCCAGATCAAATCTCAATACCCCATATTGACAGACAATATAATCCAGACTCCCCACAATATATCATTCACTGAGTACATAGAATTATTAAAAATGACCAAACATAAGAAAATGCAGAAAATGTGAACCATATAATTGAAGAAATCTTAATAGAAACAGATTTCAAGATGAAACCAACATCTGAATTAGTAGCAAAGACTTTAAAACAGTTTTAAACATATGCTTAATGACTTAAGGAAAAGATGATCCAATGAGGAAATACATGAGAAATCAAAGCAGAAAAAAATGCAGACTGAAACAAAAATTAACTAAACAAATTCTAGAAAGGTAAAGTAAAATATATGGTAATAAATTTGCAAGAAGGACTCAACAGCAGATTGTGTGCTATTGAAGACCGCATCAGTAAACTTGAATCAGATCAATAAATGTAGTTCAAGGAGACTAGATTGTGTATGACTGAATAAATTGTAGATCTGAATGAGATATTCTTAATGGCCATTTTTAAATATAAGTAGCCATATCTAGGGAGGAATAGATGTAGGATGGTATACCCTGTACCTTATTTTTGTTGAAGTGGGTTAAGGATGGTATTATGCTTCTGTCATCTCAGAGCAGCTATAAAGGTGGTCCTTGGCTCAGAGTTGTTATTATGTATACAGAGCCAACCCTGAGATTTTTTAGCTATTTCAGTTATCTTTTGAACTGTTTCTTAATAAGAATTGAGAGGATAAATATTAAAAATTTGTATGGAGTTCATGGTAAGGGTTTGAAGAAACAGAATTTCTAATAGTTCTAATAACTACAAGAAAGTGGTTAAATTCATCAGGGAGTTTACAAAGGTTCATTAATATATAAAAAGTTATAATAAGAGAGGTAAATAGAGGTTAAGACACCAAGTATGCATCATTACTGATCTATTATTACTTATCTGGCAGCTACTTTTTAAAAACTACCTTTAGGTCAGTTATGGGGTAACAAGGGTATTTGAGAGATGTAAAGTTTTCAGTGGGATTCCATGACCATTCAGTGTTCAGATGATTTGATCTTCCTGATTCTTGTTTGTATATTGTTTCCTGTCTGTTTCTTATAGATGGATCAGTTGGCAAACATTAGGTTTACTCAGGAATGGTGAAAAATTGTTTCACACCCTGTAACTGAACAGAAGAGTGAATAACCAGTAAAACTTCATAAGGCCCGTTCCACTAAGGCTTTCTTTGACCTGGGTGATAATTTTTCCAGGCTTTAAGAAGCACCCAGTCTCCTGGATTTTTGCAATGGAGGGATACATCTGTGGGATATATAGGTGGCTAGAAGCATATTAGTGAATACTAGTGTGGCCTGGTATTTTGCTTAACCTACCAGAAATGAGCTAATATCCTCCTTTTTGTTCAAGGAGGGGAATTACACAGTGGGTGTCCCAAAGTAATTTTTTTTTCACTTTAGACAGCAGGTCTTAAGAGGAAGCCATTGCTTGGAGGCATATTGGCAATCCATATATCTAATTGCTAATAAAATAGGCAACAGGCCTTGGTGTGTTTCCTAAGTTTTGTGTTAATACCCCAGGTTTATTCCCTTCCACTTGTGAACAAATAGATTGAAAGATTTCTTTATGTCTAGGAGGCCAAGTGTTGCTGCTGTTTAAAGTGCTTTAAAAAAAAAAAAGCATGAAAAGCCTTCTGGCATTCAGCAGTCCAACTTAAGGGCTCATTTTATTTTCCTTTAAGGGCCTTGTATAGAAGTTTGGCAATAAGTTCAAACTTTGGAATCCAAATACAGCAAAATCTGGACATTCCTAAGGAAGTTCAGAGTTAAGGAGTATTCTGATCTGATGCTTCCTTGGTAGTTATGACAATCAGGATATCATCTACATATTGTACTAAAATTCCTTCTTGGAGCTGAAGCTCTTTTAAATCCCTAGCTACAGTTTCTCCAAATAGAGAAAGTGGGGATTTTTAAATCCCTGTGTGAGTACAGTTCAGCAATCTTGTTGCTGTACTTTGGTTTAGGGATCCTCCCATTCAAAAGCAAGCAATTCTTGGGATTCTGTGTGCAGAGACACACAGTAGAAGGCATCTTTAATGCTCAATACAGTGAACCAATAGAAATTCTCAGATAAGGTATTTAGTAACATATAAGTGTTTGGCACTACCAGGCAAATGTCCTCTACTATTTGACGAAATGCCCTCAAGTCCTTCACCAACCTGTTTTCCTTAGTGTCAGGCTTTTGAAAAGACATAATAGGAGTGTTGGATGGAGATTAGCAGGAGTGAATTAGCAGGAGTGATATCAGAGAAAACCTTCTAATAATCACTCTATGCCTTACTTGGCCTCTCTTTTCAAAAAGCACTGCTGTTGCATCAGGTTGACTTTTTACTCTGATTGGTTCAGCAGCCCAGGCTCTCCCCAGAATCCCCTCAGCCCATACCTCTGGGCTACTTTGAAGAGGATATCTTCTGGGATCTCAAGCCAGGTCTCTCCATCTAAGTGTAGGAGGGAGCATGAAGAGCTTAGGCTTGATCTGGAGAAACCTCAATGTTTATTCTTTCTGAAGATAAACTCACTGAGTGTTTAGTTTTGTAAACAGACCCTGTCATAGAAGCAGCAGAGGACATCCAGGTGTATAAAGGAATCTGTACTTTAAATTAGTCTTCCACAGCTGACACTTAAGAGGTTGTAGGATAGGTCTTCAGGCCCCGGAGACCCCAGGGTTAGTCACAGACTTTGGAGAGAGAGACATTTGTTTTTCATTTAAAGCAGAGCAAGTTTCTCTGGTGTCTGCCAGAAAGTAAGTTTTTTTCTACAGTCACAGTTACCCAGTGCTCCTCACAGGAAATGTTTATGTGAAGGGTTTTTTTGAAAGGTACCCTTGTTCCCTGTCAGTCCTGACTACTCCTGCTCAGTGGTGGTATTAATCATCTTAATGTGATGCCATCACCATATCCATTAGCAAAACTTGTCCCTCATCCCAAACAGAAACTCTGTACCAATTAAGCATTGACTCCCAATTTCCTAACCCCAACCCAGGCCCTGGTAGCCTGGATTCTAGTTTCTGGATCTATGAATTTGCATATTTTATTTATTTATTTTTTTTACCAGTGATATCATAGAATATTTGTCCTTTGGGTCTTGCTTATTTTAATCAACATGATGTCTTCAAATTCTTGCATTTTGTTGCATGTATGAGTACTTTATTCCTTTTGTGCTGGAATAATATTCCTTTTTATGTATTTACTACCTTCTGCTTATACACTTATGTGATGATGGACATTTGTGTTGTTCCATTTTTGCCAATTATGAATAGTGCCACTATGAACATCGATGTAAAAATATCTGTTGAAGCCTCTGATTTCAATTCTTTAGGGAATTTGCCTGGAAGTGGGATTGCCAGGTGATAAACCTGTCATTTCCATAGCATGTGCACCAGCATCCTTTCACTTTCTCACCAACAATGAACAAGTGTTCAATTTCTCCACATCATCTCCAAAACTTGTTATTTTCTGTTTTTCATAGTAGGCATTCTAGTGGCTATGAAATTTTATCTCATAAATTTGATTTACATCAAATTTGATTTGCATTTCACTAATGATATTGATGTTTTGCATTTTCTCATGTGCTTATTTGCCATTTATCTACTTCCTTTGGAGAAAAACCTACTCTAGTTTTGTTCATTATTTAATTGGATTGTATGTCATTTTGTTGTTAAGATTTTTTTATACAATCTGGATAATACACATTTTGATGCATAATTTCTAAATATTTTTATCATTCTGTATGATTTTCTTTATATTTATGATAAGGTACTTTGATGAATACTTTTTAAAAATTTTTTGCTGAATTCCAAATTTCTTAATTTTTTTTTCTTTTTCCTTTGGTTTTTGGTAAAAATGCAAAGGAAATATTGCTTAACACAGATCCTACAGAGACTTCCCTATGTTTCCCTGAGGAGCTTGTCTTATTTTCCTGCCTGCTAAAGTAAGTAATATAAAATGGCTTGGATTGAACAACAGGATGTTATTTGTTCACAGTTTTGAGGCTGGCAAAAGTGCAAAGTCAAGGCATTAGAAAGTTGATTCCTTCTCCCTGAAGACTGAGGTATTCTTGGTCAGGTTTCCAGTGATCCCCCATCCTTGACTTTTCTGCCACATGCTATATAATTCAGCCAAAGGGTTCCTGATGCAAAATACCAGAAATCTGTTGGCTTTTATAAAAGGGTATTTATTTGTGGTAGAAGCTTACAATTACCAGGCCATAAAGCATAAGTTACTTCCCTCACCAAAGTCTGTTGCCATGTGCTAGAGCAAGATGTCTGCCGATGTCTTCCAGTATTCAGGCTTCTTCATCTTCTAAGGGGTCCATGGTCCCATCTTCTAATCTCAGCTTTAGGCTAGGATAAGTCTCATCTCTCTCTTGGGTCTCATCTCTCTCCAGGGTCAACTGCTCTGTTCTCTCCACTAGGTGAACTGTAGATTATCAGGCTGTCTCTTTCCTGGGGCATCTGCTGTGTCTATAGAGCCATCTCTATTCCTCTGTGTTCTTTTCCTGTCGGTTTACTTCCCAAGGTTCCAGCATCAAAAAATCGTATTAACTCCTCTGTCATGTCATTTTGCTGTGAGTTCCCACCCACCAAGGGGGTAGGACTCAATGTCCTACTGACATGGCCCAATGAAAGCCTTAATCATTATTTAATCTAGTAAAAGTGAAACCTCTGAATTTAATACAATCTATTATACCCAGAGGAACAGACCAATTTACAAACATAATCTAATATCTATTTCTAGGATTCATATACAATATCAAACTACTACATTCCACCCTCTGAATTGCAAAAAGACATTACAATATTCAGAAAACCTTAAAGCAGGAGCAAGGCTACGTACAAAGACATATAATAATCAGGTTATAGATTGGTCATGGGCAAATTCCCATCTGGCTGTAGAGCTCCGAAGCTTACAAAATAATTTATCTGCTTCTAATATACTAAGGGACAAAGAATAAACATTTTTGTTCCTATAAGGAAAAATTCAGAGGAGAACATGAGTCATGGGTCTTCTACAATTCAGTAAACCTGCAGGGCATACTCCATTTAATTTCAAAATCTGAGAGTCATTCTCAAGATGATGGTTTCTTTTCCTTGGGGCCTTATGAGGATCCACTCTTTCCACGGGCTTGCCCAAAAGCAATTTTCTTTGTTCCACCCTCATCAAGCATCTGAGTGGCTACCAACTCCAGACCTCACTGTCCAAGTACATTGTGGTGATGGCAAAACCATCCATAACCTCTGGGGCAAATTCTTAATGTTCCTAGTACATTGAAGTGAAGACAACATCCTCCCTAACCTTTAGCATACAGGTGCACCCCTCTCAGAGCAATGAGTTTGTGACCTGCCTTCCCTCATCCATGGAGGACAGGCCCACCTCTCTCAGACCTATGAGGTGGTGACCTTAACCTCCCTAATCCTTGAGGAAAGTGCTCTACCCTCTCTGCACCCTGGGGCAGCAAAAATTTCCCTGAACTCCAGATGGGAACATCCACCCTCTTCAAAAGCTGGTGCAAACTCACCCTCTGTGCACATGGGCAGGGTTCCTCTTTTGGCTTGAGGAAATGTCTTAACTCCAGATCTTAGGTTCCATGGTTTTCCTCTTAAAACTCCCTTTCAATCTCTCCCTTCCATGTCCCTTTTATTCCAGACTGACAGTGATTTTGTTTATAGGGTGATCTCAAAAAGTTTGTTGGTTTAGCATGCAGGAAGCTAAAGCCATCTGACAGTAAGATTTTCCAGAAATCTTTCCTAGATAACTGCATTTTCAATCCTGATTTACAAGTTCCAAGTTTAGTTAAGTACTCAAATGGAGCACTATCATCAGGGGGCTTGATGCTAGTGGCTGGAATTCCAGAGGCTTGGAATTTCTGGAATCAGTTTCTGGTTTCTTTGGGCCCAACAGTTCAGTACTCAGCTTATCTCTCTCTTCTAACATTTTGCTTATAAGCTGCAAGAGAAGCCAAGCCACATTCTCCAAGTTTACTTTCCAAAGTTCTTCAACTAAATGCCCAGGCTCACCATTTTCACATTCTACCTTCCATAAAATATCAGGAGTTAATCTTGCTATGTTCTCTGCAATTTTAAAACATGGATCATGTTTCCTCCAGTTTCTAATAATAGTTTCATCATATACTTCTGTGGCCTCATATAAAGTTTCTTTAGCATCCATATTCCTATCAACAATAGAGTGCTATTTTCAAAGCACTCTAGGCCCTTTCTATCAAACATCTCACAATTATTTCCTTTGAAGTCCTTATCAAAAATAACTTTAGGCTCCATATCACAACAAAGAGTTTCTTCAAAGCAATCTAGGCCTTTTCCATCAAGAATCTCACAATTCCTCCAAAAAATACCCCTTACCCATTTACAGAACCATTCCAGTTTAAATTTTAAAATACATGAACATGTAATATTCCTTCATTTATTTAAAATGTCGTTTTAAAACTTTTTTGGCAATGATTTTCTGTATATAAGTCCTTTACTAGCCTTGACTAAAATTAATCCTGGTTATTTAATTTTTTACACTTGGTCTTATATATCAAATTTTATTCTTGTTTCCTCTTAAAATTATTCATTACAAATTTCATTGAATTTTGTGTTGATTTGAACCTTCCACTTTGCTGAATTAGTTATTAACTCTTAGCTTTGATGTGGATTTTTCAGAATTGCCTAAATAGAGGATTATGTTATCATCAAACAGGGAAATGTTTTTTTTTTCCTCCACTAATCACTGGCTAGAATGTACACTACCATATTTAATAATATTGGTGGGAGGGAACATCTTTATCTTGTCCCTGAATATGATGTTAGCTGTAGGATTTTCATATATGACCTTTATCATTTGACCTAATTTCCTACTATTTCATAGTCTTTTTGATGTTATTACAAAAGGGTGTTGGGTTTTGCCAAATGAGTTTTCTGCATTGAGTTAGAAGGTCATGTTTTCATTTTTTTATTTTTTATTTTTTAATTTTTAATTGTGGTGTGTTACATAAATTGATTTTCCTATATTAAACCACCATTATATTCTTTGGATAAATTTCACTTGATTATGATGTATATTTCTTTTAACATGGTGTTAAGTTTTGTTTACTAGAATTTTGTTGAGTATTCATGTACCAATATTCATGAAGGGCATTGGTCCATAATTTTATTGTACTATATTTATCTGGCTTTGGTATTAGTTTGATGCTAACCACATAGAATAACTGATCCTTCCATTTCAATTTTGTGGAGGAATTTGAGCAGGATTGGTGTTTTCAGAATGCTAGTGAAATTCACCAGTGAACCCATCTAGTCCTGTGATATTCTTTGTTGTAAGGTTTTGATTACCGACTTGTACACTTTTTTTTTTTTTTGGTTTGCTTAGATCTTCTATTCTTCTTTAGTCAGTTTAAGTATTTTATATGTTTCCAGAAATTTATTCATTTTCTCTAGTTTCTTTTTCTATTTTCTTGGGCCACATTGATCATAGTGTCCTCATACTTCATTTTATTTCTGCAGGGTCTATGGAAATGTCCCTGCTTTTATTTCAGTTTAGCTATTTCTATCATCTTTCTTTTTGTCTTTCTCAAATTAACTAAAGTTATGTTGATTTTACTATTATACACAAAGAAAGCACTTTTGGTATCACAGATCCTCTTCATTGTGTTTTATTTCTACTATAATCTTTGTAATTTAATTCCAGCTACTCCATTTAGATTCATTATATTCTTCTATTTCTAGAAGATCAAGTTATGAGTTTAGGTCTCATGTTTGACATTTTTCTCCTTTATTAGTTGTAAGAAGTCAGAGGTAGAAATTTTCTTCTGAGCACTGCTTTTGCTGCATCTATAAGATTTGGTATGTTTTGCTTTGGCTCACTTACCATAAGATGATTGTTAACTGCTTTTGGATTTCTTCATTGAATTATTCATAGTTTAAGAGGGTACCTTTAAGCTTCCACATATCATTGAATTTTCCAATTATCCCCATGCTATTGATTTCTAGCATCATTTCAGTGTTGTCAGAGAAGACTCCTTTTATGATTTTAATCTTGTTCAATTCATTGTCATGTTTTGTGACCTTGCGTATGGTCTATTTTGAAGAAACATCCATGTGTGCTGAAGAGAAGAATGAGTGTTCTGAAATTGTTGAATAAAGTGTCTTTAATATATGTGTTAGATCTAGATTATTTATAGTATTTTTCAGGTTTCCATTTCTTATCATTCTTCTATCTAGATGTTTTATTCATTATTAATTGTGGTGCAGTGAAGTCTATTAATAGATGAGAGAAACATCTATTTCTGCTTTCAAATATGCCAATATTTGTTTCATTATTGGAGGTTTTTATTTATATATACATATATATTTAAATAAAGCATAAATCCATCCAAAGTTTATAATCAATGGTATTCAATATAAGCACATAGTTGTATATCTATCATTCCAATCATTTTATAGAATTTTAATTATTTGAAACATAATAAAAATAAACAAGGGCAAAAAACACCTCATCATCTCTCAATTTCTCTATGCTTCCCCTGATGTACATAGCTGCTATTCTGTTTCCATCTCTCTAGTTTATTTGTATTTATATTTTGTAGAAACAGCCTTATATAAGAAATATTACCCATATTCAAAATTTACATAAAGATTCGCTATCTTATACAGTCCGATGTTACATTTTTAAACTTTTCTTCTAGTAATATACATGCCCTCACACTTAACCTTTCAATCACTGTTGTGTCCATAAAATAGCTCTGCTAGTTATAAACACTATGATGTGCTTTCACCATTTCTATTCATTTCTAAAGATTTATATTCTTTTTTTACCAATTCTGCACAGATTAAACCTCAGCTTTCCATTCTTTACCACCACTCTATTTTCTGGTGACCTATATTCTAATTATTGATACCATGAGTTTACATAATACTTTTAGTTCATAATAGGGCATTCATACAGTATTTGTCCTTTTTTGTCTGGCTTGCTTCACTCAAAATAATGTTCTCTAGATTCATTCATGTTGTCATATGTTTCACAACTTCATTTCTTCTGACCACTGCATAATATTCCATCGTGTGTATACACCACAATTTCTTCATCCATTCAACAGTTGATGGACATTAGAGTAGTTTGTGACTATTGGCAGTCATGAATAACACTGCTATAAACATTACTGTGCAAATGTCTGTTCATGTCACTGCTCTCAATTCTTCAGGGTACATACTTATAGTATTGGGTCACATGGCAAGTCTATATTCATTTTTCTTAGGAACTGCCAAAGAGTCTTCCACAGTGGCTGTACCATTCTACATTCCCTCCAACAATGAATAAGCATTCCTACTTCTCCATATCCTCTCCAACATGTACAGTTTTCTGACTTTTTAAATACTGTCCAATCTAATAAGTATGAAAAGATATCTCATTGTAGTTTTGTTTTGCATTTCCCTAATTGATAGTGATCTTCAACATTTTTTTCATGTGTTTATTCACCATTTGTATTTCTTCATGGGATGATTGTCTTTTCAAGATTTTTGCCTGTTTTAAAATCATGTAGTTTGTACTTATTGATGCATTGTATGATCTCTTTATGTATCATGGATATTAAACGCTTATTGGATATGTGATTGCCAAATATTTTCTCCCATTTTGTCAGCTGCCTTTTCACTTTTTGACAAAGTCTTTTGAGGTACAAAATGTTTAATTTTGAAGAGGTCCCTTTTATCTATTTTGTTATTTTGTTGCTAGTGCTTTAGAAACTACTGCCTATGACAAGATTTTGAAGATGTTTTTCTACTGTTTCTTCTAGGAGTTTCGTGTTTGTCAA
Organism: Tolypeutes matacus; assembly: GCA_026826555.1. NCBI lineage: Eukaryota > Metazoa > Chordata > Mammalia > Cingulata > Chlamyphoridae > Tolypeutes > Tolypeutes matacus. Next base: position 306,967 of record JAKSZT010001672.1, read on the forward strand.
TTTTATATTTAGGTCCTTGATCTGTTTGATCTGTTTTCATTTAATTTTTGTATAAAGTGTGAGATAAGGGTCCTCCTTCTTTCTTTTGGATATGGATATCCAGTTCTACCAACACCATTTGTTGAACAAACAGTTCTGGCCCAGTTGGGAGGGCTTGATTGCTGTATTCAAAAATCTCTTCATTGGAGAAGTGATGGTCTATTTCTGAATACTTGATTTGGTCCCAATGGTGGATCTGTCTGTATTTATGCCAGTACCATTCTGTTTTTTATAACTGGAGCTAAGTAATATTCTTTAAAGTCAGGAATTGTGAGTCCTCCAAATCTTTCTTTATAAAAATATTTTTGGTGAGTCAGGGCCACTTACCCATCAAAATAATTTTGATAATTGGCTATTCCATTTCTGCAAAAAATGTTTTAGGATATTTATTGGGATTGCATTGAATCCATAAATCAGTTTGGGTAGAATTGGCATCTTAATGACATTTAGTCTTCTAATACATGATCATGGAATATGCTTCCATTTATTTAAGTCTTCTTCAATTTCTTTTTTCAATTTTTTGTAGTTTTCTGTATACTCATACTTTATGTCAAGAATTAAATTTATCCCTAAATATTTGATTGTTTTAATCACTATTATAAATGGATGATTTCTTTCTTATTTGCTCCCTAGTTAGCACTTCAGTAGTGTATAGAAGCACATTTTTTGTGTGTGTGCATATTAATCTTGTATCCCAGCATTTTGCTGAACTCTTACCTTAATTATAGTAGCTTGGTTGTGGATTTTACAAGATTTTCTTGATACAGAGTCATATCATAAGCAAAGGGCAAAAGTTTTACTTCTTCCTTTCCTATTTGAGTGCGTTTTACTTCTTTTACTCCATTAAAAATTATAAATGGAAGACAGAGAGATGTGAGGGAAAGATTGTTGGAAAAATGGAATTTAATAGAATAGAAGGTGATATGTTCAAGAAATTAAGCATTTCAAAAAAATATCCTTTTCAAATTTCCACAAAATATTAGAGTGATGTAAAAAATGCAATATATCATGGCCTCATTTTATTATCACATAAATATATTTTATTGAAAACTAAAATATTAAATATGACTATCCATGTTAGAGCTTAAAGGAGAAATATTATGGGATCATTCATTGAGTGAGAACTCATCACAATTACATGCCCATTCATGATGGAAAATTTAGCAAAGACTAGAACTGTCAAATCTTCACTATAAGAAAATGTAGCAAGCAAAAAGAAATTCTCCAAAGTCAAATATCATAGAATTTAAAATATACATTATGGAAGAATCATTTAAGAAATCATCAGACAAATAAGATCTCCCTAACAGGTTTTATTAAGCAACATAGTGAAGTGAGAAAAATACAATACAATGTATGAGAGTTCTAAAAGAAGCTACAAAACAGCTAATAGCAGCAGACAACATTGTAAATATGGAAGATAAAAACTATTGCATACATAAAATGAAAATACTATTTACTAGGTATGGAGAAGGCAATTTTATGCAAAATTCAATTAGGAAATATCAAACATGTATAAACTAGAAAGCACAAATAGAAAATGAGATCTTAAAGAAATAATTGACAATAGCATGAAATTATGCATGTATGCATGCATGTGTGTGTTTACACATAAAGGATGATTTTTAATCTTTACTATGAGAAAAATAAATCTAATACTAAAAATAGCCAACAAATTATATATTTTATATGCACATATTCAAGCATTAAATAATCTCTTAGGATGTAAGAAAAGATGGAAGAAATTTTTATATTATAGACATAAATTAAAAATGTTGAAAACATTTAGGTGTAAAAGTTCATCCTGCTCCTGAGATAGAAATGATACTGAGGATTTTAATTTTTAAATCCTAGGAAATATTCAACAGGAAAATGTAAGTTCCACCTTTGAAATAGATTATCTCATGCTGACACATAAATTAAAAACACACACTCAAAGTATCAATGCACAAGCTCAGAATCATAATATTTAATATCACATTTTATATAGAAGTAAAAAAGATGAAAACACACAACAGTACCAGATTTTATCAACCCCTATGTGTAGGAATAAAATAGATATACATATTGAAATATATGGAGGAGACTTCCATTGATAATTCTACATAAAATTGAATTTGAAACATGTTATTATAAAAAAATATCATGTTAGTGAATAAGAATGTCTAGAAATGTAACCTCCAATCATTCTAAGAATGAAACTTGAATATAAAATTGAAAGTGATGTGATTTACAAGGAAACCTCAGTAAAGATGATACAAGTAGATTCAAATCACTTTAAAAAGCTGCATATGGAGTACTAAAATTTTCAAATATTGAAAATATAAGACTATTAGGCATTAGAAGAATATGATCGCATATCAAATTTTTACTGGGATTATTACTTTTGGAAAACATATACGTGCACTACTTTCATAACAAATGAATAATAAACACTTAACCATATGGGCCCAGACAGTCATTTTACCAGTTGTAGAATGAAGGATAAAATTAATGATCATAGGTACCCTAAAAGTGAATTTTTCTTGGTACAGATTCTAATATACAAAGGCAATCTACCTGGGATTCATCTCTGAGATAATAAATAGATATATAATTTATGAATTAGAATGCTGGCTCAGCACATGAGAATTAGGTAATAAAACTCTTACCATCTTGAGAAGGTATGTTATTATATCTCATTTTGGGGAAAAATATGACACATAAAATAAGCAATGTCTGGCATCCTGAAGGAAATATCTAATACCATCTGTTGCTACATCACACTTCACTCTTCTAATTCTTTGTACTTCATCATGCAGATAGCTTGAATATAATGAGCATGGTGTGCAATTTCCCACAGAAAGCTCAAGCAGAGAATAAAAGCTTCCTAAAATATTTTGTGTTGAAGAATGTGGTTTTAACAGTCACATTTTCAAGGAGAGAAGCAACTCTTCTCAGTTTCCAACTTTAGCACAGGTCTAAGCACCATACCCTTATCTTCTCTTCATTCCTCAGTGGAGTATCAGTTCTCTTCACTTTATCACTCATCCAAGACACCTGTATGAGAGACAATGTAAAGAAAGCATTTAAGAGAGTAAGTTTCTCTAAAATAAAAGAAACAATATTTTCTTATGAAGTGACATTATACATCAACTTGAAGCTCTTTCAAGATATCAGCACCTATTAAGGTGTTGATAAAAAGGCATGATCATTTCAACTTGATGCTATACTTTGTTTCCTTTTCCTTATTGTATTGTTAATTCTGTGATTGTGTACCTATTTTAATCACTTTTTAAATTTGTGCAGACATTATAGAAAGGTGAATGCAAAGAGAACAACTTGAATTGAATTCCCTAATTCAAAACATACAATATTATTTTCCAGGGTGGCAGTATCCTGTAATTTGAAGTTCTCTCATATATGTGGTCACTTATTGTGGCACAATCTTGTACACTTCTACATATGATATTATTATTTTCCATATCTATAAATCATCCTAAACATTTTACAAAATGTTTTAACAATGTGGAAAGAGTTTTTAAGGAGAACACATGAGTTGCACTCTTGAAATATTGAGTATGAATAACTACAACAGAGGGATATACAGATCACTAACACTTAACTAAACAATTCAAAAAATAAAAACAGCAAAACGGTAGATATTATAGGAAGAGAATGAAAAAAGAACACAGATCATGTACAATTTAAAGTTTTTAAAATGGCGTATTAAAGAATTTGTAATCCAAAATCCCTGCTACAGATCTCAAAACATCTGTTGATCATTCTGCCTACAGCACTGTTAATCTCCCTGTACCACACAATATAGATGATGGGGTTCATGAACGGAGACACCCTGGATTAGAACATGACAATTGGAAGGTATTTAAGAAATGCATTATATGCAATCAGACCTAAGAGAACACTTGAAACAGACATTACAAACAAAATGATAATTGTCACCTGTGGGGAAGAGTTGGATAAGGTTTTGTTGCCAGCTTTTATAGGGCATATCCTAAGTACAACTGAAAATATATTTACATATAATATAAATCTAAAACAAGAACATTCTAAAATTTTAAGCACTTATTGCTAGGACCACAGACTCAGAAAACCTCATATCTGAAGATGTGATCCTCAAAATGTGAGGAATATCTCAGAAGAATCGATAGATCACATTTGTGTGAAGGGAGGCCTGAACATGGTACCAGTCTGGATAACAGAAATGATAAGCACAGTGGCCCATAAATGACCAGCTGCCTGTGAGTACAGACGAGTGGTGATAGTGAGCACATTTTGCTAAAGTTGGCAGATGGCAACTTTTGTAAGACATCACCTCAAGATATATACACCTCAACAAAATATACAGAAAAATCTGCCCAGCACATGGTGGGAGAAAAATTCGTTTACTCTCTGCCAGAAAATTCACTACCAGATTGGGAACAGTAAATGAAATTCAGCAAAGATCTGATGCACAAATTTCTTATAAAGAAGCACATTGGAGAGTGTGGCTCTGGATCAGTTACAATGAAAATAACTTTAAAAATGTTTCTAGTGAGTTCTTCCAGTTAAAACACTATTAAAAATCTCCATAGAACTTGAGATATCATGAAGTTGTGAGGTTTTCCATGTCTGCTGATGAACTGCAGTTAAATTATATAATGATAAGATGAAGGTAGCTGCCAAATTAGTGAAATGATAAGTACTGCAAATCAAAATAAATTAAGATTTTTAGAAAATATGGCAAGTCATCTGAAAATTTATTAAACAATTTCTAATGACTTTCAAGTGGATATAGAGTAAATTTCATATGATGACACATACAACTTTATTAAGAAATAATTCTAAATAAAAAATTATAAAATTAATTCAAATATCCCTTCAAAAATATCACATTCTAAATTATTTTCCTTATTATCCTATATGCAAAAGTATAATATATAAAACTAATAAATATTTTATTGGAAAAATCATGCATTAATTATTCACTAAAATATATGCTAATATTTTAAATGTAAAAATAGACATTGACTAAATAGACACAAAAGCAGGTAAATAATGAATATATCATTGCAAATATATTTGTCTTGATCTCAACCTTATATTAATTACATCAGATGTGAAATAATTAGCAGCTAAAGATACAAAGAAATTATAGCATGAAATATTATGGTGTATGTGTATATGGATAGATATGTATAAATGTATATACACAACAAAAAAACACATAGATATGAGCCTGGATATAGCAGACTTTGTGAGAAAATTAAAATTTCATGGAAGCAAACCAGTATTATAATAATTTTGTAGGTATATTCAGTAGTTTAAATCAGGAAGCAATTTTATGGACATGAAGGAAGAAGAGGAAGAGAAGGAAGAGAGATAAAGATACAAAAACACACACAATGGTAAATAATTTGCAAATTTGACTGCATTACAATGAAGATTTTTTTTCTCTAGAACCAAAACAAAGGCATTGAAATTGATATCTTAAACTACTTAAAATTAAACTTTAAAGACTAGAAATCAATTCTGAAATGGAGTAAATACACTTATCTTATTTTAAGCACAGCAATATATTTGTCACATTTGATATTGACTGAAAATAAAATGTATAATGACATGGTGCTACACAAAATCATAGGATGGAAAAAATATATCTGGGTGCACCAATTTGTAGTGAGGTGGATGTATTGCTTAATTGTTCAGGTAAGTTGTACAACTGCTTTGGAAAACCATTTGTTATTGTATTAGTAAGACTTTTTTAGTTAGCAGTTAGGAATAAACTTTTAGTCACTGCTGACAGTCACAGTGATTATTTTCCACTTATGACACATGTCCTTTTTGCATTTTCTAAAGCTTTGTTATGTGTGATTTACATACAAAGAGCAGGCTATTGGAGAGCCCTATATATGTCTGTCTTGGTGGATTTAAAAGATCTTATAAAGAAGTACATATATTAGCTCTTAATCCACACACATTACTTTTGCTCCCATTTTATTAGTCAAAGTAGGCCAACAAACTCAGTCTGCTATTAATGAATGGTGGCTCTATTTACATATCTTAAAAAGGGTGCTACAGAGAGGGCCACCTCAGAAGGGACATGGGATATTTTGAACTGTAGTGCAAACAAGAATTTATGTATTTTCTACACAAGGCCAGCTGAGCCTGAAGAGAAACGAGCCCAGAGAGAAAGGAACCCAGGAAGCCTGAACACTGGCAGACATTGGCAGACATCTTGCTCCAACATGTGGCCACAGACTTTGGTGAGGGAAGTAATTTATGCTTTCTGGCCTGGTAACTAAGTTTCTACCTCAAATAAATACCCTTTATAGAAACCAAAAAAAAAAAAAAAGAATTTATGTATTAAACTGTTGGTACTCATGCTTGTCCCTGCATTGGCAGCCAGGATTACATTACTATAAGATGGAAGAAAATGATATGAAAAGAAAAACGTAGTAAACTTCTAGTATTCTAGATTATTTACACAACATTGAAATTATTTTTATAATTACTCATTGAAATCTAGATGTGATTTGGAAAATAATTATTTCTTCCTTTCAAATTAACAGTTTAAGGTCAGAATACCATGTTGAATATTGATTAAATTTTGAATGCTAAAGCTTTTTTAAAAACCTGATTTAACATCTATAAATGTTTACCCAATTCCTTGAGTTTGCTTGTTTTAGTTTCCTATGCTGCTCAAGCAAATTCTTATGAAATGGGTCCACTTAAATTACATGAATTTATTAGCTTATCATTTTAAGGCTCAAAGAACTTCCAAATCAAGGCATTTTCCCCAAAGACAGTGGTGTTCTGGCTGGTTGGTAGAGATCCTTGAGCCATAGTTTGCCACATGGCAGCATCTCCTGGTCTCTCCTTCTGTTCTGGGTTTTGTTGATGTTTGTTTTCTGGCAGCTCCATCTATGGCTTAATTTCCCTCTATGTATTTCATTCTGCTTTTAAAGGACTCCAGTAATAGGTTTAAGACCCATTCTGATTATAGCAGGTTACATCTTGAAGTAACCACATCCAAAGGTCTAATTTACAAACCACAGGAATGGATTAACTTTAAAAACATGTTTATCTGGGATGTACCCATTTCTAAACCAAAACAATACTGCCTAAAACTTGAATTACATTTTGTCATGTTTACTGAAATAAAGTGATTCTAATTTCATCAATATTCCTTCTTTGGAAAGTACAACTTTCTGGAAGTTAAAAAGAAATAATAAAAACTATTATTTTATTTTAATTCACCTCTTCAGTTGATATCCAGTTTTCTAAGTATACAATTCACACTTTCTAAGTATACAATTGTAAATGTACAATTCCAATATACAATATTACAGAATAAAGATCACAACTTCAGATATCATTCATTAGAAACACAATATATTACAAAGAAAGTATGGAATAGTTTAATTAATATTTAATTTTCAGTTAATGCTATTCAGTGTATATTCATATAAGATAAAAATAAATTTCACTCCTCCTCAGTATATACAAATGTTATATCTTAAAGGTCACTATAAGTCAAAACTATAACATATTTAGAGACTATTAATGAATAATGTTTCCATGATTTCAGGCTATTTTTCTTGTATTTCTGGTATTTTTCATAAAAGAAACAAACTGCAATCTACAATGCAAACTATTTATTATTTATTAGAAGAGTTTTGATAATTACTTTTCCTCAAACAATATAGAGATAATCATGGATTATATAACAAATCAGGGAAATGTATCTGTCACAAAAATTATAGACAGAAAGTTCAGAGAAAAGAATTACAGACTAACATTAAAGTACATTAAAACTTTCAAGCTTAGAACAATTCTATATATATGTATATACATGCATATTCATATACATATACATATATACATATATATGCATACAAATAGTGCAACAGAAATATTTGAAATATCTGAGTATATGAAATATGTATGAGGATGTTGAGAAAAGAGAAATCTCAAACCCTAATAAGTGCTTCAATTGTTACAACCATTTTAAATTATAGTGTGGCATTGTATCAATTGATTTAGGCAATGATATACTTGAGTGAACCCCCAATATTCAGTGGACAACTACTTATTCAGTATTTCTGTCCATTTTGTGTTGGACATGCCCTTTACTGTAGAAACCAGCCTAAGGGAGAATCATCCACCTAAATGTCAAATAGAAAACAGATTACGGCAAAGTATAATGCTCTCTTTAATCCACATTATTCCTTTCTTTGTCACTTAGTATGAAAAAGCCTGATACATATTCTAGCTTTATATCCATGGGAAATTGGTGCATTATTATAATATAAAGAGGAGCACTAAAAGGTTAAGTGAAATTCAATCATACTCTATTAAAGTTAAAGGTTTGTATAACCAAACCCCAATGGATATGCATTATGAGCAAGAGACAAGATTTTTCTATTTTTGGCCACTTAGACAAGGGGTCTTAAATCCCTACTCCTTAATGGTTACTAATGTCTTAATCTTCTCCTTTGTATGAACCATCACTTACCATTTCCTTGTGTCTGTGATAACCTTTGCCGAAACCTGGACCTTTTTAAATATGTGTGCTATCACTTGAATTCAGACCCTGAGACATCTGTTATTTAAGATTCCAGTTAATATTCTGTGTTGTGGTTCTGTTTTTTATGGTCCACTTTTGAATGAGGCATACAGCTTTAACACACATTTCAGTGCTGTATCATTTTTGTGTCCTTAATTCTGCAATTGTACCATTAATCTACAGTTGTATCTCAATTTTAATTACATAATTTTGGGCAGAGATTGTAGAAGGGTGAATGCAAATAAGGCAATTTTAATTCAGTTTTCTCATTCAAAAGTTTCAATATTCCCTTCCAGGGTAGCAGAATTCTATAACTTGAAGTTCTCTCAAATGTGTAGGCACTTATTATGGCACTCACCCTTGGTCTTTTCCAAAGGTTATTATTCCTTGACATTACTCAATGATATCCAACATGTTATTCAAAACAATTTTAACAATGTGGAATATGTTTTCCACAAGATTATGACTTACACAAATGTATGGAGTTGAAAAAAATAGCAGGCATATGAAATAACAAATTAAACATGAAACATATGAAACAACAAATATATGCAGAGTACAAAACCCAGATATTTATTATTGGTATTTTCAAATTCAGAACATATATCACATATAAATTAAACTTCATTCAAATATTTTTTTGAATTGTTTAATCAAGAAAAAACCTGCTTGGGAACTCACAATATCTGTGGAACATTCTGCATAGAGCATTGTTAATCTCTCTATTCCGCAGACTATAGATGATGGGGTTTATAAAGGGGGGCACCATGGTATAGAACATGGCCATGAGAAGATTTTTAAGAGAAGCTTTATTTGCAATTGGACCAAAGGAAGCATTAACCCCAGAAATTACAAACAATGTGAGAACTGTCAACTGTGGGGTACAGGTGGCTAGGGCTTTATTACGGGCTCCCAGAGAATTCATCTTAAGCACCATTGAAAATATATCAATATATGACTTAATCATAAAAGCAGAACATACTAATGCAATAGAAACACTTAGAGCTAAGACCATCGACTCAGAAAACCGAACATCTGGAGATAAGATCCTCAAAATTTGAGGTATGTCACAGAAATATTGATGGATCACATTTGACTCTGTGAATGGAAGCTTGAACATGGTGCCTGTGTGGACACTAGCAAACAGCAACCCACTTGCCCATGAGACACCAGCTGCCTGTATGCACACATGCGGAGCCACGGTGAGCTCATAGTGCAGAGGGTGACAAATGGCAACATAGTGATCATAGGACATCACCACCAGGAAAGCTAACTCTGTGCATACAAAGAAAACTACCAGGAAAATTTGGGTGGCACATGCTGCAAGAGAAATCGACTTCGTGCCTGTCAGAGAATTCACAATCATTTTGGGTACAGTAACTGAAATGTAACAAAGGTCTATGAGGGATAAATTGCCTATAAAAAAAGTACATTGGATGATGTAAATGTGGATCATCTACCATGACAATAATAGAAGATTCCCAGTCAGTGCTCCCAGATACATCATTAGGAACATCAGACCTTGCAGGACTTGGAGCTCTCGGGAGGTTGAGATATCCATGAGGAGGAACTCTATGAAACTGGTGAGATTGTCCATGTTCCCTAATATTTTTCCATCCCCCTATAGACAAAGTATAAAATGATAAGCATATACTATAGTCAAAGTATAAAATGATAAGCATATAATAATCTATATTACTCCGAAATAAAATTTTACCCTAGGTATCAATATTTGGTTTCTCATGAAGAATTCAGCTTAGAGAAATGGACACAAGTATTTAGAAACCAATCAATTCACATATTTCTCTTTTCACTTTTTTTCCTTAACTCTTCCTAAATATGTTAATTTCAAGATTCATAGGATCAGATAATCCATATATTGAGTGATCTAAAATGAGGTTCATAAACCTTTCAGATATTGAGTCATTCACATTATTTCAGTAAAATATCTTTTCAACGTCATCCTGGACATATGCCAGAATTATTTACCATTTCCTTCCTTAGCAAATGATCATCTCAGATATGCTTTATAGCAGATTTTCTGCATCAGCCCATTTGTTGGAACACTGTACTGTGATTGTCTTCATGTACCAGGTGATTTAGATGTTTGCTTATATCTCCCAATCTTGGGCCAGCTGATTAAAAATCAGTTTCTGTAACAGAGTTTATGAATGCTTCTGAGAGTCTTCTCAGAATCATTTTCATCGTGGTGACCAGATGGATCAGTTGTCACCACTACTTCATTTCAGTTGTTCTGTAACATGAGTGTGAGCCCTTGCTCTCCTCCTAAACAGTGACATCAATTAAAGATTTATCTTAGAATAGAATTGATTCCAGGTTCCTGTTGCAGTGTTTACCACAGTTCCCTTCCTTTCTTTGTAATTTACCTTGTAACCTGCACACAGTGCCTAAGAAAATAACCCACCTAAATTCACTCCTCCACAAAGGAAGATTCCTTTCATCAGTAATGAATTCCAATATTTGATTCCATATTTATGTCCAAGCATCTTGCGTACATATTTTCTAGACTTTACTGAAATCTCCTCCTTCCCAATAACAATTGTAGCCAAACCATTTTCCTTTTGAAACATATCAAAGCATAAATAAATATTATCTCAACCTTAATTATCCTTTCAATTCTAAAACTAATTACCGTGAGAAGTCTCTGTTTAGAACTATTATTTTCTATATGTGGAAAACATAGAAAAGTGGGATAGTAAGAATAAAAATGTTAGAGACTGTATATTTATTTATTTTTTTTTTTTTTTTTTTTTTTTTTTACCGGGAGGTCCCGGGGATCGAACCCGGGTCCCTCCATATGGGAGACGGACGCCCAGCCAGTTGAGCCACATCCGACCCCCTATTTATTTTTTATATATAAAATCCATTTGTAATTATAAACATATACAATAGTTAGAATGTTATGTAGACAATGATAGTTATATTTTGCTTCCATTAATTTGTTCATATTAATTTCTAGCACTTTTTCAATATATTTTGGCAAATTGTTTTTCTATAATAACCTCTTGATTATGAGTATTTCTTCTATCACCCTCAATATATGAAGATGAGTAGAATGTCTTTTAAGCAGAGATTTTATTAAATATTAAAATAATACTCAGTGTTTACATTGATAATATTTAATTAGTTATTTACTAAACATAACCAAAGTTCCAGATGATTTTTAAAATGTCTTTATCAAAACCATGCATTGTTATTTATCCTTAGAAGTTTCGTTCCTATCCTAAATGTCTTTCGATTTCATTTTTCTACCTGTTCTGTACAAATTCCCAAGTATCCCTATGTTACCTTTATCATAAATCTTGTAAGTTCAGATTGCATTATGATTGTTAAATGCATAACCTTGGGCATAAGAGGGAGAGAGATTTTGGGGTTTATCTCTGCTCCTTAGTATATAAAGGAAATTTAGAAATCATTTTCTTCACAATTTTAAGTAGTAGAAATACTTAAACACTTATCCCTCATCAATTGTTAAACACATGAAATAAATATATATATATAATAAAAATCTATGTAGAGCATATCTTGTTCCTAATATCTTACAAATGAATATTAGAAGTTGTTCATAAATAAAAACCTCACTGGATATCTCAACCTATCCATTGATATATGTAGGTCTGTTTTTTATTACGAGGGTTGATTTCTATGAAATGCTATGGTAACTCTCTTCTGCCTCTGAATTTCTTGGCTAAACATTACATTCTAGTTCAAATAACATTTAATTCATAATGGTTGTTCTAATCCAATATCTTGGAAATTTATATATTATTTTAATTGCAGTATCTGTAAAATATCAGGTACCATTTTTCAAACTAATCACCTATTAAAAACAGAATCAGAAATATTCAAACCCTGTATGAGCATCAACTAATCCATGAAATAAAAATAATTACGTTAATGACCTTGACATGCATCACAGTGAATTTTTAATTAGCCATTTTAAAGAAATACATGAGTTAAATCATACAAATATACCTAAGAAACAAGGAAACAATTCTATTATCTATAACATGAATAATACTTTTGCTCAGGTATATAGACTTCCCCAAAATTGTGAGTCTACCTCATTCTTCCAGGACTAAAATTCAGGGAATGATTTCTCAGGGAAACACAAGTTTACTAGTAATCATAGGAACAACTGTGCTTCTAGATTCTTTATAAACATGAGTATTCTTTAGGAAGGACACTTATGTGTCATAACTCTCAGGAACCCTGGGGAGCTAGTGACTTCAACCTGCAGAGAGGCAAGTTTTCTTAGCCTATTATTGTTAAGGATTCTTTAGAATTCTCTTGAGATTAGATAAATTCATAATAGTGTTTAGGACAAGTTAGCAAAGAATATTTTGTTTATAAAAGAGAAGTAATAAAAGAAAGGTTCATAGTCATTGTTGATTCAATACATTTTAAATTTTATAAGTTTATAATTATTTACATTACAATATATCAATAAATCATGCAACCCCAATAAAATTGTATTTTATGAGGGTTTGAATTAACATTATAAGGGGAAGGCATGTCATATACTATTTAAAATTATCAACACCACACAAAACAGGCAAATATTGACCAATAGTTATTAAATTTTTAAAAATGGCATATATTTTAGCATGGATTTTACAATGAAAGCAAATAAAAAAGGTTGAATTACACAGTGGGACTATTAGCAGATGTGCTTTGAGGAGATACTCACACATGGAATTTGACAATAATGTCAGGTACCTCTCAAATTGTGAATTACTACCTCCACAGGCATGTAGGAGGAAAGTTGCCCATTTGTCACTTTTCTGAAAATGCTTTTTAATAGCTGCCAGTCAGGAGAGTATCAGTGTACCAGAGAGACTAAGGAACTCTAAGGAAAGTCTTGGATATGAAGGCTGAAAAATCGGAATCTCCACATACCACTACAGGAAATCAACACAATTATGAATGAAAGTTGGTAGGGAATATTTAGTGATTAGAAAAGGTAAATCAATGAAAGCAGAAATCCCCCTTTACTTAGGACAGGAAATTTTTGACTTCACCAGAGCTGGGAGTGCTCAGCAAGGGTTTCACAAAGCCTCAGCAGATCTTTACCTACTTTCATAATAACTACATTATATCAGTCCTTCTATGAGTATTTTAGACAAAAAGAAGAACACTGAAGGATTTCTCCATTTGAGAGAGGCTATAATAATTATCTGCTATGACAAGAATAATATAGAGTGGATCAAGGTCCATAGGGACCTGGGGGGCAGATTTGCTATCTGGAAAGCAGTATGAGGAAGCATGATGCCCTAGCATCTGATAGAGCCAGACCGTTATAGTTATAGAAATATAACCCTCAAAAGAGGGTAACATTAGGCAAAATATACACAAAGTTATACCTTCTAAAGCTATTTAAAATACTGCAGAGAATTATTTAATAGAACTTACATGATTCATCTCTTCTTATGATTTTTGATTCCAGGGCCCTTTTACATTCTAAATAACTATTGAAAATCCTTAATAACTTGTATCCATGGAAAATTAACATATTAAAAATTAAAAGTGACCCATATTTACAAAATTATACAAATATTAAAAATTTGTTGCTTTAATAAGATATTAATTTTTCAAAACAAATCAGTCCACTGTCAAGTGTCTTTTCCTAACAAATTTGAAAAATATATTATTTCCCAAAATCAAAATAAATTGAGATGAAAGAAATGGATTAATCATTTTGAAAATCTCTTTAATCCCAGCTTACTAGGAGATAGCAGAATTCTCCTATATGCTCTTTCATTCATTCAAATTCAATCTATTGGTCTGTTTGAAGAATATGAAGAAAATATTGTGTTCCACAGATATATGCTTAGATAGAAAAGGAATATTTGACTAGTTATTTAAGATAATTATATATATTCTTCTTTAATAATAATTTTTTACAACAAATATCAACAAGTGGTGATTTCTTAAAGAAGTTTGGAAGCTGAAACCATATTAATAAACTTTGTATTCTATCAGAGTTAAATCCATTATATTTTTAGGCATTTCAGTGGGTTTTACCCATGCATGATTCTGTAAAATCAAAGCCATGTTCATCTGAAAAATATTAGGTCACAGAGTGATGCATATCTTACAGATATGACTTATTTCATTTTACAATACCAAAATAAACCATTTATTAAAATCACCAGCAATCCTCGCAGACATGTTTTTAAGTATTCGGAAGTTCTCAAGCTCATGTTGCGATACAAGATTTTCTAAAATCTATTTTTCATATGGAACTCAAATTTTATTATCAGCAATTAATTATGGCATTTAAAATAATTAGAGTGTCCATTTACAGAAAATAATGCAGAAAGTAGAGAGTTCCCATATACCCTCACATGAAGTGTTCCCTCATGGATATTTTATATTTGTGTATTATTTAAAGATTCTGTTTCTTTATTGATTTTCTCTCTAGATGTTCCATCCATTATTGAAAGTGGTATATTGAAAGCTACTATTACTTAGAACCATCTACTTACCCTTTTAAATCTGTCAATATTTGTTTCATGTACTTTGGGGAGGTTAGGTGCTTATGTATTTATAATTAAGTCTCCTTGAAATAAACAATTTATCAGTATATAGTGTTCTCTTTTGTCCTCTGTTAAATTTTAAAAATTAGAGCAGAATAATTTACAGAAAATTCAAACAGAAAGAACAGTGTTCTGATATAACCCCCCCACACACAAGTATTTTTCCCATTATTAAATGTTTGCATTAATTTCATGTCTTTGTACACTTGAAAAACAATATAATTATAATTATAATTGTCCATATGCACACTTTTTCTGTAGCCCTGTCACCCACCTTCTCCTTATACATGAAACTTATTGTGTCTTTAGATACTGTATATCCAAATGTATAGATTTATCATTACTTTTTATGTGCTTACATGACTTAACTTGTAGAAAATAAGTGGATTCACAGGTCAAAAATACAATAAAATATGTACACGTATATATTTATTAGAGAATTGCAAGTTTACAAATAAATCATGCATAAAATAAAGGATTCCTGTGCACCACCCCATCACCAACACCTTGCATTTGTGTGGAACATTTGTTACAAATAATGCTAGCACTTTTTAAAAATAATTGTACTATGTTTTAACAATAGTTACCTTTGTTACAAATGATGAAAGATTTTTAAAATAGTTCTATTTACACTATTTTTTTTCCCCAAACATCACCCTCTTATTATCACATACTATTAGTATGGCATATTTGTTATAATTCATGAAAAAATATTTTTGTCTTACTATTAACTGTAGTCTATCATCTACAATAGGGTTCACTGTGTCGCACAGTCTTATGTTTTATCTTTTAAATTTTATTCTAGTAATATATACATGCTAAAGTTTATTCTTTATACCACATTCAATTATATAGTTCAGTGCTGCTGATTACACTAATGTGCTACCATCATCAACATTAATTTCCAAACCTTTACCATCAGCCTAAATAAGAACTTTGTAAAGGGTAAACACCCACTTCTCATTCTAAAACCCTAGTCTATCTCCTAGTAGCCTATATTTTAGATCCTAACTCTATGAGTTTGTTTATTATGATTAGTTCATAATAGTGAGGTCATACACTATTTGTCATTTAGAGTCTGCTTTATTGCACCCAAAATAAAGTCTCCAAGGTTCATCCAGGTTTTCAAATGCATCAGGGCTTCATTCCTTTTTACAGCTGAATAAATTTCATTGCATGAATATAGCATATTTTGTTCATCCATTCATTGGTTAATGGACACATGGGTTGCTACAATCCTTTGGCTATTGTGTGTGATGGCTTTATGAACATTAGAGTGCAAATATCTGTTTGCATCCCTGCTTTCAGTTCTTCTGGGTATATTCCTATTAGCAGGATAGCTAGATCATAAAGAAATGCTATAGTCAGCTACTTGTGGAACTTTCATCTGTCTTCCTTAGTGCCTGCAGCATTTTACATTTCCACCAGCGAAAGTTGAGTGTTCCTATTTCTCCATTTCCTCTCTAACACATTTAAATTTTAGTTTCTTGTGTTTTTTGTTTCTTTTTAAACACCAACATTTCTACTATATGTGAAATTATTTTTCATTGTGGTGATTTTTTTTTTTTTAATGTACCAGCCTGGGGGTCCACATTGGCTCCCCTGAGTTGTTTATTCTGTTTGTTTGGCATGTTGTTTTTTAGTTTATTTTTAGGAGGCATCAAGAGCCAAAATTGGGACCTCTCATGTGGGAAGCAGATGCTCAGCCACTTCAGCCACATCTGCTCCTCTTATGTTGTTTATATTTTAAGTCAATTTTATTGATAACTATTACTAAAACATACAATTTATCCAAAGTGTACAATCAATGGTATTTGGTATAATCACATAGTTGTACATTAATCACTTCAATAATTATTAAAGCATTTTCATTATTTCAATAATAATAATAATAATAAAAACAGAAAAAAAAGAAAATTCCTCCTTTTTCGATCTGTTTCCCCTGAAATACATAGCTGTGATTTCTGGCTATTCTTGCACAATTATTTATTTGTTTATTAAGCACTTCTATTTAGATACACTTACATCCCAGATGTTCCATCCAAAGTATATAATCAATGGCTTTAGTATAATCACAATATTGTACATTCATCATCTCAAAAATTTTAGAACAATTTCATTACTTCAAAAAGAAAGACTCCACACCCCTTAGCATTCTTTCCTCAGCCCTACATAACCACTAATCTAATTCCAACTTTATAAATTGATTTATATTTATATTTTAAATAAATGGAATCAAACAATATGTAGTACTCTGTCTCTGGTCTCCTTCACTTAGGATAATATTTATTTTTTTGACTGATATCAAAATTTTATAGTATTAACCTACATATGTTCAGACTGTAAGGAAAACGGTCTTATATATGAAATTTTATCCTTATTCATATTTCACATAATATATTTATATTTCACATAATATATTTAATTCATAGTAGGGCAATCATACAGTATTTGTCCTTTTGTGTATGGCTTGCTTCTCTCAACTTAATGTCCTCCAGGTTCATCCATGTTGTCATATGTTTCACAAATTCATTTCTTCTTACTGCTGCATAATATTCCATTGTGTGTATACTCCACAATTTTTTATCTGTTCATCAGTTGATGTTCACCTGGGTTTTTTACAAGTATTGGCTATTGTGAATAACACCACTATGAACATGGGTGTGCAGAGGTCTGTTCATGTCAATGCTCTCCGTGCTTCTGGATATATCCATAACAATGAAATTGCTCATAGCAAGTCTATATTCAAATTCCTTAGGAACTGCCAGTCTTTGACAGTGGCTGTACCATTCTAAACTCCCACCAACAGTGAATAAGCATTCTTATCTCTCCACATCCTCTCCAGCATTCACAGTTGTCTGACTTTTTAATAACCTCCTGTCTAATAGGAGTGAAATGGTATATCAGTGTGGTTTTTATTTGCATTTTCCTAATCAAAAGTAATTGAATATTTTTTCCTGTGATTCTTTGCCATTTGTATTCCTTCTTTAGGCAATTGTCTTTTTTAAAATTTATTTTTATTTTATCTTTTTTAATTTATTGAAGTATATCACTCATACATAAACATACATAAACAATAAGTGTATAGTAATAGTTGTGAACTTACAAAACAAACATACATAACATCATACAGGGCTCTCATACCTCACCCTACCACCAATACCATGCGGTATTGTGAATTATTTTAACTAATGATTAAAGAGCATCCTCAAACTATTACTATTAACCAAAGTATTTTCCCCCAACCCACCCTATAATTATTATTATTTATATCATTTATACATGAACATATATAAAGAATAAGTGTATAGAAAAAGTTGTGAACTTACAAAGCAAACATTCATAACATCACACAGGGGTCCCATACATCAACCAACACCTTGCATTGTCATAATATATTCATTACAAATTATGAAAGAGTATAGGCAAAATCTTACTACTAATTATAGTCCTGATCTTACATTTGGTGTATTTTCCTTGAACACACCTTATAATTATTTTTTAAATATATATTTTATGACAGAAGTTGTAAACTTACAAAACAATCATGCACATGTGAAGAATTCCCAAACAACACACCTCTATCAACATACCACATCCTGGTGGAATACTTGTTACAGATTATGAGATCACATTATCCAATTATTACCAGGTCCACAGTGTACACTTAGCACACATTTTCCATAATCCCCCTTTATCAACATAGTACATTTTTGGCATAGATGCAAGAATATTACATTATTACTGTTAACCACAGTCCATACTTCACTCCAGTTGTATTTTTCCCATACTTCTCCACATTCCCACCATCCTGCAATAATGATGTGTATCTGCTCTAGCTCACAAAGGACACTCTTGCATCTGTACCATCAACAACAATTCTCATGCACCTCTGAGTTTACTGTGCTATTCAGTCCCTATAGCTTTCTGTCAATTGGCATTTACTTCCCTAGACTACCATTTTCAGCCACATCCCTATTTATAAACCAGCTGTTACCCACTATGTGTTACCATAAACTCTGCACATTTGCACACTTTTACAGTAAAGCTAATTAAAACATCTACATACATTAAATATCAGTAGTCCATTTCAGTTCTCTTCTCATCTCCTGTAAAAATCCATCACCTACTGCCAAGTCTTGAAGATATTTTCCTACATTTTCATCTAGAAGCTTTAGGGCTCTGGCTTTTATATTTGGGTTTTTAATTCATTTTGAGTTAATTTTTGTATAGGGTGTGAGATAGGAGTCCTTTTTCCTTCTTTTGCTATGAATATTCAATTTTCTCAGTACCATTTGTTGAATGGACTTTTCTACCGGAGCTGGGTGGGTTTGAAAGGCTAGTCAAAAATTATTTGGCCATTGATGTGAAGGTGTGTTTTTTAACCATCAATTAAGTTCCATTGTTCTATGTGTCTGTCTTTATGCAAGTACCATGCTGTTTTTATCACTGTATCTAGGTAAAATGACATAAAGTCCAGAAATGAGACTTTTGTTTTTCCTTTTGTATGATATTTCTAGCTATTCAGGACCCTTTACCCTTCCAAATAAATTTGATAATCATGTTTTACATTTATTTAAAAAAATGCTGGTGGGACTTTACAGGGATTGAATTGAATCTGTATATCAACTTGAGTAGAATTGACATCTTAATGAAATTTAGTCTTTCAATCCATAAGCATGGAATGTTCTTCCAATTATCTAGATTTTTTTTTTAATTTCTTTTAACAATGAGTTTTAGTTTTCTGAATACAAGTGCTTTACATCATTGGTTAAGTTTATTCCTGAATATTTGGGTTTTATCCATCATATTTTATCTTCACCACTCTTTTGACACTTTCAGTTACTTTTATTGATATAATCATCATTTCTAGACTCTCTTCCAGGCTTCTCTCCTGTCGTTTCTTTTCAGGCTTTGCACACCCTTTAGTATTTCCTGCAAAGCAGGTCTCTTGGTTACAAACTCTTTCAGCTTCTGCTTATCTGTGAATAATCTAAACTCACCCTCATTTTTGAAAGACTATCTTGCCAGATATAAGATTCATGGCTGGAAGTTTTTCTCTTGCAATATCTTAAATATATCATACCACTGTCTTCATGCCTACATGGTTTCTGGTAAGAAATCAGCACTTAATCTTATCGAGTATTTCTTATAAGTTATGCATTGCTTTTCTCTTGCTACTCTCAGAATTTTCTCTTGGTCTTTGGCATTTGGCATTCTGATTAGTATGTGTCTTGGAGTTGGTCTATTCAGAGTTTTTTCAGATGGGAGTATGTCATGCTTCTTGGACATGGATATATATGACCTTCAAAAGGGTTTGGAGATTTGATACCATTATTTCTTCTGCCCCTTTTCCCTACTCTTCTCCTTCTGGGAGACCCATGACACATATGCTTGCATGCCTCTTGCTGTCCTTTAGTTCCCTGAGACCTTGTTCAAGTTTTTCCAATCTTTTCTTCATCTGTTCTTTTGTATGTTCACTTTCAGAGGCCATTTCTTCCAGCTCACCAGTCCTTTCTTTTGCTTCCTCAAATTTGCTATTATCTGATTCCAGTGTATTTTTAATTTCATTTATTGCACCTTTCATTCCCATAAGATCTGCTACTTTTCTAGGTATGCTTTCAAATTATTCTTTGTGCTCATCCAATATCTGCTTAATATCCTTAATTTCTTTAGCCATCTCATTGAATTCATTAAGGAGATTTCTTTGAACATCTATGATTAGTTGTCTCAACTCCTTTATGTCATCTGGTGGCTTATCTTGTTCCATTTACTGTGCCATATCTTTCTATTTCTTGGTGTGGATTGTAATTTTTTGTTGCTGTCTTAGCATCTGGCTTACTAGAGTGTTTATTTTGAGTGCAGTTTTTCTCTTTAGTTTAGGGCTTCCTGTACTTTCTCCCTTGCTGGTTATGTAGTAGGAGCCAAGGATGTACTTGGTGCTCTAAGCTGAGGAAACTCAAGCTACCCTCTTTGCCCTGAGGACCAGTGAAACTACTCCCAACTTTCTTCTTTGCCAGGGGTGGGAACAGAGTCACAGCTGTGTGGAATAATCCAAGTCATGCAGGCCTAGACTGTAGTTGCCCAGAGAGACTGATGAAGCTTCAAGTCCCTTTCTCCCCTGCCTGGAGGAGAGATGGAACTGCAGGTGTAGGCAACAATCTATGCAGTGCAGGTACAAGATGACCACAGTTACCCTGGTAGAATTCTGATTATTCAGTCTACACCAGCTAAATGTACCTGCAGTTACCTGGATAGGTTGATGCAGGGTCCATCACCTTCCTCCCTGCTAGATATGGGGCTAAAGCCTAGGCTAGGGCTGCAGGCCAATCTAGGTGAAAGAAACCTGTCTCTACCATCACTGTGATTTTCAGTCAGCCTGGCTTCCCTTCATGCTGGGAGTGGGGTCAAAATGGAGACTACTGGCCTTCAACTTTGACAGGCTCAAACTTTAGCTGTTCTTAGGGTTATACTTTAGCCAGCCTAATTTACTAAGCAGTAGCTGAGATCAGTGGCCAACTGTATCTTCCTCCCCTGTTTTGGGGATATGGAGCTTCCAATTCCTGCCACAGAATAGCTCCTGGGGTGGCTTGCACTGCCAACGTAGGATGATCATCGGCCTCTGTGGCATGGCCTGTAATTTCCTGGAGATGCTGGCGCAGTTCCCCAGCTTCCTCCCTGCCCAAGATGAACCTGTGGCTTAGGCAAGAGTGGTTATCTGATCTAGATGGAAAAAAGCCTGTCCCTACTGGCACTTTGATTTTCAGTCAGCCCTTCTTCCCCTCGTGTCAGGCATGGTGGCCACTGGCCTCTTTCTGACTTGGACAGGTTCAAACTTCAGCTGTTCTTAGGATTATACTTTAGCCTGCTGAATTTACTAATCATTAGCTGAAGTTGGTGCCTAACCATCTCTTCCTCCCCCATTTTGGGAAGTAGAGATTTCAATTCCAGTTCAGGAACAGCTCCCAAGGCAGCCTTTGCCTCCAGTGAAGGATGGGTACAGGCCTCCATGGCGTAGAGTGCTCTACTTTATGAATCTTCTCTGCAGAAGGGCAGTCTCCTCCTTTCATTCTTTCAAGGATGTTGCAGGATGCTCTTCTGGTCTCCTAGAGCCCCCAAACAAGTGTTGTAGATAGCTCTGGGAGATCACCAACTGCCTTGTAGCAAGAGCTGATTCTGGAAACTCTTTACTCTGCTGCCACCTTGCTGGTTGTCCCTTTTGCCCATTTTTTAATCGGATAGTTTGTCTTTTTATTTTTGAGTTGTATGCTTTCCTTATATATCATGTATATTAACCCCTTATCAGATGTGTGACTGGCAAATATTTTCTTCCATTGAGTCAGCTGCCTTTTCACCATTTTGACATGGCCTTTGAGATGCAAAAGTATTGAATTTTGAAGAGGTCCCATTTGTCTATTATTTCTTTTGTTGCTTGTGCTTTGGGAGTAAAGTTTAAGACACTACCACCTAGCCACCAGATGACATCTTGAAGATGTTTTCCTACATTTTCTTCTAGGAGTTTTATGGTTGTTCTTTTTATATTTAGGTACTTGATCCATTTTGTGTTCATTTTTCTTATAACATGTGAGATAGGGTTGTTGTTTCTTTCTTTTGGATATGGATATCCAGTTCTCTCATCACCATTTGTTGAATAGACTATTGTGGCCCAGCTGGGTGGGCTTAAGTGCATTGTCAAAAATCATTTGACTGTAGATGTGAGGATCAATTTCTGAGTTTTTTATTTGATTCCATTGGTCAGTTTGTCCATTCTTATGCAAGTACAATGGTGTTTTTTTTTTTTTTTTTTTTTTTTTTTTACCACTGTAGCTAAGTAATATGCTTTAATGTCAAGAAGTGAAAGTCCTCCAACTCTGTTCTTTTTAAAGATATTTTTGACTATTTAGGGCCCTTTACACTTCCAAATAAATTTGATTATTGGCTTTTCAGTTTCTGGGAAAAGGACTTTTAAATATTTATTGTGATTGCATTGAATCTATAAATTAGTTTGAGTATAATTGACATCTTTATGATATTTAGTCTTCCTATCCATGAACACAGAATATGCTTCCATTTATTTAAGTCTTCTTTGGATTCTTTTAACAATGTTTTGTAGTTTCGTGAATGTATGTCCTTTATGTTCTTGATTAAGTTTATTTCTAAATATTTGATTGTTTCACTAGCTATTATAAATGGAATTTTCTTCTGATTTCCTTCTCAGGTTGCACATCAGTAATGTGTAGAAATATGCTATTGATTTTTGCATATTAATTTTATATCCCTCCACTTTGCTGAACATCTATTAATTCTAGTAGCTTTGTTGTTGATTTTTCAGGATCCTCTAGATATAGGATCACGTCATCAGTGAATAGTGAAAATTTACTTACTTTCCTATTTGGGTGCCTTTTATTTCTTTGTCTAGACTAATTGCTCTAGTCAAAACTTCTAGCCCTATATTGAATCATAATGGTGACAGTGGGCATGCTTTTCTTGTGCTTTCTGTCTTTCAATACTAGCTGTGGGTTTTTCATATGCACTTTACCATATTGAGAAAACTTCCTTCTGTTGGTTCCTTTTGGAGTGTTTTTTATCAAGAAAGGCTGCTGTATTTTATCAAATGCCTTTTCTGCATCAATCCCGAGAATCATGTGATTTTTCTTCTTTAATTTATAAATGTGGTTTATTACACTAATTGATTTTCTTGTGTTGATCCACCTTTGCATACTTGGGATAAAGCCCATTTGATCATGGTCTATAATTCTTTTAACGTGCTTTTGGATTCTGTTTACAAGTTTTTTCTTTTGAAGATTTTTGCACCTATATTCATTTGAAATATTGTTCTGTAATTCTTATTTGTGATTTTAATGGGCATTTCCTTAATAGCTAGTGATCTTGAGCATCTTATCATGTGCTTTTAAGAAGTTTCTATATCTTCTTTGGGGAAATGTCTGTTAAAGTCTTCTCCTCTTTTTTAGTTGGGTTGTTTATATTAATGTTGTGTTTAGGATATCTTTATATATTCTGGATATTAAACTCTTATTGCATATGTGGTTTCCAAATATCTTCTCCCATTTAGTAAGTTGCATTTTCACTTTCTTGGCAAATTACTTTGATGCACATATGTGGAGTTTCCATTTGTCTATTTTCTTTTTGTTGCTTGTGTTTGGGTATAAAATCTGAGAAAACATTGCCTACCACAATATCTTGATTATGCTTCCCTACATTTTATTCTAAAAGTTTTATAGTCCTGGTTCTTATATGTAAGTATTGATAGATTTTCCATTAGTTTTTGGATATGGTGTGAGAGGGGTCCTTTTTCATTCTTTTGCATATGGATGCTCAATTTTCTTAGCACCATTTGTTGAAAAAACTATTTTTCCCAGTTTAGTAGACTTGGAATCTAAGAAGAATATCAATTGGCCATAGGTGTGAGGGTCTATTTCTGAACTCTTAATTTGATTCTGTTGTTCAATATATCTATCCTTATGCCAACACCTTGCTTTTTAGAGCCTGCATCTTTGACATATGCTTTAAAGTCAGGAAGTGTGGGTCCTCTAACTTCATTCTTCTTTCTCAAGATGTTTTTGGGTATTCCATGCCCTCTCCCCTTCCAAATGAATTTTATAACTGTTTTTTACACTTCTGCAAATTAGGCTGTTAGAATTTTGCCCTTATCTTTCAGACAGAGAATCCAAGAAGCAGAAATAAAGGGGGCAAAACAGCAGCTATGAACTTACCCTTTTTCTCCCTCCTCTAATGCCCACTTTGCAGACCACAGATTGCAGGTGGACTCAGCCAATGGCATCTTATCCTCACATGTTTCTTTGTCTACTTCTAATAAAAACCCTTCCTTTGTTTGCTATATGCTGGCAAAACTACCAAGATTCCTGGTCAGCTACATTGTATTACCCTAGTGCTTCCTTGAAAGAGCTTGCAATCAGCTATAGAGCAGAGCTTTGTCTTCAGAAGAAAAAAAAAACAACTTTCAATGAAAATTAAGGTTACTGTAAAACCTTGCTCCTTAGGTCAATTTCACAATTCTTGTGAAACTGAAAGCTCAAGAAAGGGTCAAATACATGCCCACAGGGTTCTTTAAATATCTTCAGATAGAATTCATATAGTCTCCACACCCTTCAACTTCAAATTTATATTGAATTACAATTAAACGTTTTGTGGGTTGTTTATGAAAATCAAAATCAAACTTTAAGGATCCTCATAGGAAGATATAAGTGTCATCAGGGACCCTTAGCATATTCCAGTCTGCAATTGGATGCTGTGCTAGGACATACCCAGCCCTCTAAAGACAGTAGCTGCTGCTGTCAAATTAGTAGAGGTGTCAGTTGATTTGGTCTAAGGGCACACTTTGTGGTTAAAAGAGCCACATATTGCCAATTTCTAATCTCAGGAAAAACCCAGCATATGTCAGCTCAAAGCCTGACATTTTATAAAATCCTATTCTCTCTTTCAAATATCTAAATCCCCCACAGTAATACTTTAAATCTAGCACTGTATTGCACCTGCCTAAAGATGGGTTGCCTCAAGATTGTCAGATTGTAGTTTCTGTTATAATCACCAGGACAAGATTTAACAAAAAATAAATTAAAATAAAAAATAAACCAACAAAAAAACTTGATTAACCTAGACTTCATCTTATTTGTAGAAGTGCATTATTTTAAAACAGATAAATATGAGGCAAGTTATGAGGTAAATTTTATGGTAGAAGCAATTAAAGGTCAACAAGCTTCTAGACTCATCATAATCTACAAAATTGAGGTAAAACATGTAAGTAGAGGTGCCTATTTAACTAAAGGAAAATATTTTAATATTTATACTTACAATAGATATGTGTTTGGTGTAATTTATGACTGATTTTTTTTTTAAGCAATGGAGCTTTCTGAAGTCATTAAGAACAAAATAAAAAATGGTAAATAAGTATCTGAATTAATAGAAGCATTGCAACCACTTAAAATGGTTTTTAAAAAAAGAAAAATTGCTGTGATTCAAATGTTGGCTCACACTCAGATTTGAGCAGGAATATAAAAAAAATGTCAAACTAGCAACTCATGAAATGATATATGGAAACAAGACTTTTTCCTTGACTAATGTATCTCATAATACCACTCCAAATGAATTAGCTAATAGTCAGGAAAATGCTTCTGATATTGAAAAAGAGAAATAGTGTCAACAGGTTACAGAATAAATCATTGGAGTGGACTCTTGAAAGAAAGAGTTTTTGTCCTGGATGCCCCAGATGCCCTAAAAGAAACTACATGTGAGCACTCCATGAAATTACCCATCATGGAATATAAAAGAAATGAAAAATGTGACAACATCATACTGGCAGGTAGTCTTTGATAAGACAGTTCAAAAAAAAAAACATAATCAAAATCATAAATTCCAACCATATAATCCAAGCTAAATCATTATATATGCATCAGTGAAAGCTTCGCCTCCTCCCTTGTGGACAATTGGAACATTGGCAGATGGACTTTACCAACCTGTACTTTCAATGGGTTATAATTATATATATCACATGGTTTACATGTTCTCTGAATGGGTTGAGGCATTTCCATGTCACAAAAGAATGCTATAAATGTAGGAGAAAAGTTATTAGAAAATGTTTAACTAAAGTGGGGAGCACCATTTGAATTCTCAAGCTACCTGGAACTCACTTCACTTGAAAGGTTATAGAAAAGGGTGTTGAGTGATTCCCATCAGCAAAACCTCCATTGCCCATACCATCCTCATTATCTGGTCAGGTAGAATAAATCCCTGAGGTATTTAAATTAAGGTTAGCTAAATTAACTGACTGACTCATTTAGTCTGCCTTAGCCAAAAATAATACTCTTGGTACTCATGGCCCTGTCATTATAGGGTGGCCCATGTACTTGGGAGAGTTCACTAGAGAGGATAAAATGGAATATTTTCAGGGATATTTTCAACATGATACAAAACCTTTTCCTGACCTTCCATCACCTAAAGACAACATTCCAGCATCCACAATCAGATGACTTCATATTCTGGAAACAACATCAGAGAAAAAACTATTTTTAACCTAGCTTAAAAGAAACTTAATTAGGTTTGATAACTTCACATATAGCTGTCATATTAAAAGAATTGTGACTTGGGTACATTACTCCCAGCTAAAACTGGTGCCATTTTCAAAGTGGTTTTGTGAAATTGTATATGACCCACAATCAAAAATTACAAAAGTAATCCAGAAGTAGTTAACACCATCTGATATGGACAGCTTCCAGCTAAGATCATGGAGCCAGAATCTATTGCCCCAAGTGTTTCGGATATTATGTGGAACTTCTCTGGGTGATGAGGTGCAAACATATACAGCATGAAATAACAGGTTTGTTAAATCAAAGGGCCTGGAGGGGGAGCTTGGAGAATGAGAGTGGTGGAGGGGCATGGCCTTACTTAATCTGGGCTCCTACAAGGATCAAAGGAGGGACTGGGATGTGTATATGGTGGGCACTTGCCTTTATTGTGACCCAGTAGGGAAGGATAGGACTTTCCCATGTATCTTGGAAGTTGGCAGCTCCAAAATATAGGGTGCAAAAAGCAAATGTGACAATGGCCATTTGGAGAAGCTGTAAGCAGTTCTTATCATCCAAGTGATATGAAAATACATGCCTCATTAATAAATTATGAAGCAGGAGAGATATGAAGTAACAAGGGGACAACTGAGAAGAAGTACAGGGGCTGATCCTAAAAGCTGAGGTTGGCAGATATAATCCATACCTATGGTGTTGTCAGCTGTAGGTATATCCAGAGAAGGGATAATTAGGGTGTTTGCTTAAAAGATGAACTTATGACTAAGCCAGACAAGCTGATGAGGCACCAGATATAATTTATTTTATGCCATTGCACCAAAATACCCTTGTATAATTGACACACCTGTGCTTTTATCTGTTTTTATAATTTTGTTTTTACTTTTTTTATCTTCTTCAAAAACCTATTTTCTACCCTTTCTCTAGTCTTCAAGAGAAAAACCTTAGTTAAAATAACACTACTATTAATTATTGTTATTACTTTTATCTTAGATCATCCCATTAATCCAGTCATTAAAGTGTTTCTAGCATTATAAATCCAACTGATTTCTTGGTTTGCCAATATCTGTATGATAAAAATGGACCTGAAATAATGTTCTATCCAGTAGAAATTGATCAATAGGCTAACATAAGAGTTAAATTGGATTACAAATGGTATGGCATCCTGTGAAAAAAAATCATTCAATCCTTTTACAGAGCAATATAGTAAATGTTTTGGCATTAGGTGACTTTACTTGAAGCTTTAGGCCAGCTTTTCCCAATTTTTAACTTTGTGATTAAAATTGTTTTTTATGTGTGGAAAACTGAAAAATTCAGGACCAAAATGGGGATACGTTCTATGCGGGTTATATAACCAATCAAAATTCAGGTGATGGAGATGGGACTCCCATATTCAATAACACAGAAATTAAAAGAAACTCTGATAATTATATGTTTATAGACATAAAGAACACCACAAAAAATAGATTTTGATTCAATTACAAAAATTTCTCTGGCACATGGACACTAATGTAACATTATTTGATCAATATTCAGATCCTATCTGGAATGGAAACTCAAAATGTTAATTGGAAATAATATACATGGATTGTTATATCAAATGCATGGAAATATTTTCTGTTTACTCAGACTTTCTCACCCTTTTGGAAAATGGCAATGTGGTGATGCTAATATTACCTCCTCAAAAGTAGAAAGAAAACAATAGACTTTCAAGATATTTTCTCCATCAACTCTTACCTTAATTTTAGATCATAATGGAATGCTTATTTACTATAGGATAAAATATATAAAGCATTTCTCCATTCTTGGTTGGGAAGACAAGGAATAGATTATTTTGCTCCATCTAAATGCAATTCACATATTTAATTTAGGATTTTTTTTGCATCAGTCCTCAAACCCATAAAAATATAAAATACTCCCAATTTTCAAAGTTTTAACAGTTGCAGGTTTGAGGAAATGTTAATATTGATTTATGGGAATATTGGGATTTGTAAAGCCTGTTGTAGTCAAAACAATTACATGAAAATATCTGTCTCAACTAAAATGTTTCCATTCCATTGTTATAATTAACATCATAAATGATGGACTGTCTCAATTGATAACCCCACTGTGGGAACCACACATGATTCCTACTTTGTTTGATTTTTATTTCCTAAGTTGAACGGTTTACCATCCCATTCTCTGCCCTATGATTTTAAAAAAGCTTATGCTTATGCAATGTTCTGCAGCATTGTGATTGTATGCTGGCTACACTGCTTTTAAAATGCTCTTTCTCATTAAGAAAGGAAATAAATTTGTTTGAAATGACATTTTCACTCAGAAAACAAACAACAAACAAACAAACAAACAAACAGATGGTCACTACTTATCTTCATTTTCCAACAAAGGCGTACTGGCTCTTATATACAAAGGAACATGTAGATTTTATATTAATAAATCTGGTACAATGATAAATTACCTAAATATTTTAAGTGACCAAGTTTAAGATATTTCATGATATCAGTCAGGACCAAACATTTCAGTGGGCAGCCATATTTCCTAGCCTAGGTTCATGATTTAGAGAAATACCATGGCAAATATACACTTTAGATTTATGTATTTAGTTATAAAATTCAAGCAATATATTTTTAGATTTTTGTATCTTAACTTTTTTTTCAAGATTCTATTCATATTGTTTTTTACCTTCAAGGCAGAAGGTTGTTCTCAAGATAAGTAACAAAAGGAAAATGGGTTAAAATTGGCTTATCCCTGATAGAACAAGACTAAACTAATCAATACATTGTCTTAAAAAAGGGGCATGACCATAGTCTACCAACTACAAGAGGCTTATATGTAATAGACTAGCCACCCAACAAACTTCACTTTAATCAAGAAAAGGAAACAATAATCAAAAATAAAAAAAGGAAACGTGGAACAAAACAACAAAATAAGTTTACTACAACTGATAAACAAGAAAGGAGATCAATGGTGGTGAGTTGAAAGTTTTCACCAAGTTCCAAATGAGATAAAAAGGAAAATGATAAAAAATGGAAACAGTTAATTAAACTAAAATGGCAACCTGCATTTGGAAATGCCATGAGCATCCCCTTTCTGAAATATGGCCCTGTATTTTTAGAAGAGAAATTTTGGTCAAGGCACGGTGTGAGTGTAATTAACAGCACTGAAGTATATCTGTGAACATGGTTGAAAGAGGAAGATTTGGGTTGAATATGTTGTTAGAGGGAAAAATGGAGGATAACATGGTTTGTATAACACAGTGAACCCTGTGGTGGTCAAATGTTTTTGTTTAGTCTTTTCTAGGAATCTAAAAATTATATTCTTAAGCTAATGCATTCTTCTGTATGTAAACATATTCTGTGTAGGACCTTTCATTTAGATTCAATTAAAGGATATTTTGATTCAATCACTTTTGATCAATAGCATCAGTTAAGGACTTTGATTAGAAGTGGGTCTTAATTCTTTCATGGGTGTATTATATAAACAGAAGCAAATATGCCCCCAAGAGGCTAGGCCAATAGAGAAACTAGAATCTGAAAGAGAACATGAGCCTGGAGGAGAACGTCAAGTGACTGGCAGACTTTCCACTTTGCTTTGCCACATGGCAGAAGTCCAGGATCCAGCAGCCAAACTTTGGCATCTCTGATGATTCCTTGATTTTGACATTTTCACTGCCTTAGAACTATAAAATTTTAAACTAATAAATTCCATTATAAAAGCCAACCCATTTCTGGTATTTTGCTCCCAGCAGCTTTAGCAAACTAAAACACCAAAGATTACAATTAATAATAGAAATATAAGAATGTTCTTTGAGGACCTATAACAAGCATCCATCATTTTTGTAGGGTGTTGATGGGGATGTTATATGGGTAAAAATGTACCTAAAGTAAAAAAATATGTACCAGAGTTAAAATAATAACACCCCTGCATCAATTTACAAAAGATATTACACCAATGCTAAGTTTCAAAAATGGGAAGGAGGATATGAGAAGTTTGCATATTTTATTCTTAGAAAAATGTTATATGCTGCAAAATCAACTGAATTTTCTTCTTCACTACACTGTTTCACAATGAGTCTTCTCTGAAATTACATATGAATAGCTTTACATGAGAACCAAGGAAAGTATATAAATTATGTTCTACCTGTCAATTAAGATAATGCTAGTAAGAATGTGAAGATTGGATATGGTCAAGTATCTCAACCTACAGGGTCTTTTGAACATCTTGAAACTTATATAGCTAGATATACCTATGGGATATAAAGATATCCTTGTGGACATAAGTATGTTTCCTGGACAGACAGTTGCCAACACTGTAGCTAACACAAAATAAAACTTTCCTGTTGGGAAATACTGCTACTTTCTCAAAAAAGAGGGTAAAAAGGTCAGATTTATATAAACCCTGACTAAGAAGAGAAAACAGGCCAATTAAGTCAAGCCCTTAATCATAAGTCTTTCATTTACAAACTATTCCTGCAATAATGAATAAACCTAATTATAAGTAATGTCTAAGGGTTGCCTCTTGAAATCTTCCTTGTTGCTTATATATGGGCTCCCTCTAAGCCAAACTTTGCAAATAAACTCACTACCATACCCTAATGTGGGACATGATTCCCAGGGATGAGCTTCACTGGCAGCAAGGGATTATTACCAAGCATTCACCACCAATGCATTGAGAAAAGACCTTGGTCAAAAGGGAAATACTTATTAAAATATAATTTTTATGTCTAAGAGATTTCAAAGCGAGTGAGGAGGTCATTCTGGAGGTTAAACTTATTCAGACTTCAGCCAGAATTCACAAACTCCCAGAGTAAACAACACCTCAAACAAAAGTGCTCCTGAGGATCCTAGGGATGTCCAGACACCATAGGCAAACAACACGGCCACATGAAATCAACACCCACTCAGTGGGACCTACATGAAAATATATGTAAATATATTTCCCAATATAAATAGATATATTCATTTATAAATTCTCTAATCATGTCTCTTCTACTCCTTCTATCTGAACCTATAATTTTCAATTTACATGTTAAGTAACAAAAAGACTTAAGACAAAAGGCTTAAGATTGCTCATATTCTGAATGTGCCTTGAAACCCAGCAGATATATGGCCAAACCCTACTCTCTTCTTTGTTGGACCTGCACTGGACAACAAACAAAACTATAAGGACCAGCCCCACCCCAAAGCATTGAGTATATTCAACTGCAAGCAAAGGATTTCCATTCCTCTACATTCCTTCTCAGTCTGAAGCAGTCAGAGCAGACTTTGTTCCAAACCGCTGAAGATTAAGGGGTGAACCAAAATGGGGGTAGATGGAGTGTAACCACTGACCAGAGGAGATTTTTTTATTGTAGTTGTTAATTGAATAACTTGTAACATTGATACAAATAATGACTTAAAATGAAATAAAAATGACTAACAACTAATAAAAAGGAGAAAGCAGAACATTCCATACAGGTTACACCTTGAGAAAATTTTAATGGTAAGATTGTCTCCATTTGGTAGTGATAGCTGATTTTAAAAAGACAGATATGCTATAGTAATTAATGTACATCTGTTCCCTGCTTTGCAAAACCATCTGGTTTAATGAAGAAATTCAATATCAAACAATTATTGTAACATATCCTTTCAGAATCCCTTAACTGCCTTCATAAGGTATTCTAACCTGCTTGCCATTTGACTCTCACTCCAAGTTTCTTGTTTAGAGATTTCTCTGCCCAAGTAGTTTCTTTTTCAATAAATTTGTAGCTTTAATAATATTGGTGATTTTGTTTCTTTTGACAGTTATATATTTTATATTTTATTATTAATGTTATGAATACATTGAGTTAGTATAATAATATTTAAGTTTGTGAGATAAAGAAATTTATCTCATAAATCACATAAAGAAATGAGAAAACATTTGGATGAATGTAAAGAAATATGCATTCATAAACAGACATGTAATAAAGCAATAAATCCAAAGGTTCATAGCATAATTTGAGTTAAAGCAATGTGTATATATTTCTTCATTATATAATTCTTTCATTTTTTTCTATATTCTTATATTTTGTATGAATGAAATGATAACATGTACAAATTGAAATAAATTAAAAATTTTTAAGTGGCAAGTCCACCACAAATTTTTAAGAAAATCCTTGGTGATTTTCAATTAAATGAACACTGGATTTCACATGATGAGACTTTAAATTAATAAAAAGAATTCTACATAATAAAACTGATGAAGGGAATCAACTTTCTCTTCTAATTATATAACATTTTGTAATATTTTCCTTAATACCTTAATGACAAAGGAATAATTTTTAAAACTTTCAATATTAAAAGCCAAAAAGAATAGTATGTTATAAATACAGAATATAATGACACAAAAATGCTCTAAAGTACATTTCTTTGAAAAACACAATCATCTGCTCAATTTGTGATTTGAGTATGTTCAATGCTTATACACAATGCAAATGGACGATAAGTATATTGGAGATAGGTGAACTCAAAAATTGAGAAAATAGAGTTATTTCCTAAAGTGTGTTATAAAAAATAGTAGATTTAAATCTTAGAGATATATTTCCTATTAATTTATCAAAAATTCTCCATGCACTATTTTATAATAACTATAAGGCAAAGTATTTAAATGATGTTAAAATAACCACTGAATAAACAAGCACAAATGACAACTATAATCGGAATATTGCATTTGGAATATATAATTCATGAACTCATCAATATATACATTTTAATAATTTATATATACATGATATGTGGTCTGTAGTAATTATTGATAGTTTTCAGATTTCCACATTTTTAACTTCTTTTTTATCTTTAGTATTATTGATTTATGACAAAAACCCGATATTACATTGATTTAGAAAGATAAAAATTTTAATTTCATTCTCATATTAAGACCCAACATTCACAAACACATTAAACCAATAAAGCAGTACTTATTCTTTGAGATAGATATTTATTGCATCTATCATCTCTATGTCTGTCTATCTATCTATCTATCTACCTACCTACTTACCTACCTATATATCACATCTACGAGTGTGTGCATGGGTGTGTGCACACAGGTATGTGCTTATGGATTTATAGTAATGGATACTTTTTTTTTCTGGCTGAAAATGAATATTAATGAATAATATAAGTTTACTAAGAAAAATAGTTGATAATATGCTTAAGATTTTGCATTTAAAGTCAAATATGGGAGCGCATCTCACCCTTTAGCATGCCTGCACCCTTGTCTGGGGTGTGGACTTTTTTCTTTTCCCTCATTTATCAATAAACTCTTTATTCCCTTTCCTACCCTAAAAATTCAAATATGGTTGAGATACTGAAAATCTTGGCAGAAATAGAAAGGACTGTAAACAGAGACAATGATTGAAGAGATAAATCTTCATAGGGCAACTCCTCATCCCTCATTTTAGCATGAGGCAGGTACACCAAATCAAATGATTCCCAGATGTCACCCCAAAGAAAGTGACAGGAAAGGAAAATATGAAAATGAATAATACTGAATTGTTTTTCATTTGTTTTTCTTTGTTTCCATGGGTTTTTATCAGCATTTCTTACTAGAAATTTTCAGTACATTAAGATGCTGTCTCTGCCTTCCACCTCAAATCAATTCTGCAGGTTCACTGGTTCCATATGAATTTGTCCCAGACATCATTTCCTTATAAGTACCACAAATAATAGGAAACACATAAAAATAGGACTTCCCTCTTAAATAAGGAAAAACTATTTAGGGTCATTAAGCTTATGAATATACTCATGCAAATAAAACCAAAGCTACATGACTGCACACAACAATGAACACTGGTATTTCAAGGAAATGAAGATGTAATTAAAAATATACCCAGTTCAATAAACTCTCAGAATAATCTATAGATTACATATATCTATATATTAAACAAATGTATATGAATATGGATATGTGTATAGGTGTGTGTATGTGTGTGTGTGTGTATATATATATGAAGGATGAATGAGGGGCAGTAGAGAAAGAATAATGGGATAACAATATAGATTTCAGACATGTATCATGTTTGAACTAAATCAGAAGGAAGAGAGGAAATTGGTGTCTAGAAAACTTACAGAATTACTTGATGGAGTTTCAATTAAAGGCCATGATTACTACAGAAAAGAAGGTCACCTTAGAATGTAATAAACTAGCTCTCCAGTCTCATGCTAATAGGAGCTGGGTGGGGAAACATCCTGAGCTTGTAAGATTTACAATGTCTGTGAATTGCAGGAAGGAAAAGAAGAACTGAGCCATTAACATTTAAGACTTGTTAATTTCAGTAAAATGTAACTGTCAAGTATCTATTGCCCTTGCACATGCTCACACATATTTTCTTTGTTCTAAAGCCAATTAAAAGCCACACTTTATGAGGTGGTTGGGCTCTTCTCTCCATATCGGACAGAGAGTCCCCTGATCCCAGTTTTTCTTCTCTTTGTCTTATTCTTCCTTTCTCATCTGCAGCACCGTTTTCGTGGACCCAGTTCCTGACCGGCAACAATTACTGACATTAAAAAAGTTACTATTTGCTATGATTTTTCCCAGGATCCATGCAATTATTAAGACCATGTATTAGTATGGTATATTTGTTATAGTTCATGAGAGAACATTCTCATATTTGAACTGTTAACAATAGTTAATCATTCACCATGGGGTTCATGCAGCCCCATGCTTTGTATAATCCATCAAAAAAAATACATCAAATGAAAGACATAGACTAAAATTACCTGTAATATTATGACAGTGCTCTTTCATCATGTGTAACAAATGTTCCACCTCAATGTAATTTATTCATCAAGGGCAATTTATGGGAATCCTGTATGGGATGAATGATTGATTATAAACTCACAAATTTTTTGATAAAATATCAAAAGAAAAATGGCAAACTAAAAATTTGCTCATATGCTAAAGGGCTAAATTTCTTAATATATAAAGAACCCTACAAATCATTTTAAAAAATTACCAACAATCAATATAAACTGGGAAAAGATCTGTAGACAGTTTTCAGAACATAAAATAAAGATAGCTATTATATATGAAAAAATGCTTAATCTCACATGTAAAAAATACTGTGATTTAAAACCATTTTAATACCATTTTTCACATATCATGTTGGAAAAAATGTAAAACAAAATGGTATGATTTTGTTAAATTCCATGTAATGGGCACTCATATATTGCAGGTACAAATTTTCAGTAGAGAAAAATTTATAATAAGAAAGTTTTAAATGCCAATACTCTCTGACCTAGTCATTTATCTTCTTTAGCATATTAGCCTTTAGATACTTTCCCACATGTGTGAAATTATATAAGTACATGACCTTACATTGCAGCACCATTTGTAATAGCAAATGTTAGAAACCAAGCAAATGTCCACCAATAGGGATTATTTAAATTACTGTAAACTCTTTATTAGAATACTTTTATTGGCAAAAAGAAGGAGAAGATCTCTATGACTTGGTATGGAATGTTCTCCATAGAATGTTTACTAAAATGTGTAGAATAATCTCCAAGATATATTGTTAACTGAATAAAATAAGAGAAAATGTTACCTTTTGAAAAATACAAGAAAATAAATATATGACTGATTTTGAAGTGCAAATATCTTTAAGAAAAAGAAAACAGAGAAAAAAGAAGAAAGAATATTACAAAATAAAAATTCTGCTAAGGAGAAAGGGAATCTTCTATTTGTGAAAAAACAAACAAACAAACAAAAAAACAGGGAATTCAAAAAATCCTACAAAATTATTCATATGATTCAGTGAAGCTCTTACCCAAGAAAATATGAATCTGTTTAGAGAACCAAAAATGTCAGAAGTATCAATTAGTAGAAAATTTACCCTTCCCTAGTATACTACATGAATGAAGCCACTATGAGAGCTCCAAATTAAAAAATAAATAAATAAATAAAAGAAGGAAAGAAATTAGCATGGTAGTAGAACATAAGGCATATAATGGAAACATTGCAAATTTAAAAAGGAGGAAGAGAGATGTAAGAGAAAGATTATTGAAAAAAAATAGAATTTGATTGAAGAAAATATCCTAAAGAAATTATGTATTTCAAAATTAAATTAACATTCATTTAAAATTTCCACAATATATTAGTGATGTAAAAAATGCAATATAATAAAATGACCTCATTTTTATCAACAAAATGTACATTACAAAAAACTAAAAAATTATTTTGATGAAATCATTAATGACATCTAGATTATCTATTTTTTTGGTGTACATTTTTTTATAGTATCTTCTCATAATACTTTTTATTTCTGCAGGTTTGGTATTTATGTCCCTCATTTTATTTCTGAAATTTGCATCATTTCTCTTTTTTTGTCAGTGTAGTAAAAGTGTTTTCAATTTTATTGACTTTATTGGCTTTGCTGATTCTCTCTATTGCTCTTTTATATTTTATTTAATTTATGTTAACTCTAACCTTGGTTATTTCCTTACTTCTGCTATTAACAGGTAAAATTAGTTCTTCTTACTCGAGATCCTCCTGTTGTGAAGTTTGGTCTCTGTTTTGAGATTTAACTGCTTTTTAAATGTAAGCAATTACTTAATGGGTATAGTGCTAATTATAGGTTCAAGTAAAATTGGCAGAAGATCCCTGTTTAGGAAAATTATAAAAGAGTCTAACTTGGTTACATTAGAGAAATATGTTAACATTTATTCCAAGGTAAGACTCACAAATAGGGTGCCAATTTCCTGGGGTTGACTGCTCTGCCTATAATATCTAGCCATCAGGAGCACTGCTGCTTGAAGCATTATTTACCGTGGCAGTCAGTGAGATCCTCCTGATAGTTCCATGAGTGTAACCTTTTTAGTGGCCTTCCAACTCATTTTGAAATCTCTTAACTATAAAAAAACATTTGTATTTGAAAATTTCCCCCTTTGGTCCAGAACTTTTTCCAAATGCATCACTAGTTGATGTTTCATAATAATCCCTCAGTGCCTGGAAGGCTTATCCCTGGGGGTCATGTCCCATGCTGGGGGTGAGACAGTGAGCTTATATGATGAGTTTGGCTTAGAAAAGGGCCACAAGAGAGAAAAAAAGAGGCTTTCAGGGGTTAACTTTGAGGCAATATGTAATACTAGGCTACTTTTCAATTTCACAGGAAAAATGTTCATAAGTAAAAGCATCAATATCAAGGCCCTGGTATATTAGTTTGTCCTCCTTCGCTAGGTACTGCCCATGTACTCTAGGGATTCTTGTCATCTATTAGAGAATGTGGCAGATCTCCCCAGGATGGAAATTAAATATTTTTTTGATTATTGTGTGGGTTCCCACCAACTGAGACAACATCCCATGACCACTTGAACATTTTATTATTCCATAGAAGCAGGCCCTGGGTGCACCCCTCCCTACACATTCCCCCATCACAACATCCCACACCAGTGATATTCCCCATCCCTCCAAAAAGCAAAAAAAAAAAAA
This sequence comes from Tolypeutes matacus, assembly GCA_026826555.1. Lineage (NCBI taxonomy): Eukaryota > Metazoa > Chordata > Mammalia > Cingulata > Chlamyphoridae > Tolypeutes > Tolypeutes matacus. The sequence goes on from JAKSZT010001672.1 coordinate 345,615, forward strand.
AAAAAGAATATATATATAATAAAAAATAAAACAATAAATATAACCAATAAAATACAAAAATACAAAATAAATGTTTCATTATGCCTTTCATCACCATAAAATATGTCATCTTCTATGTACAGTGACAATGTCTTATGTATGTTCCCCAGTGTCTTATTTTTTGCACTTTATATTCAAAGAAGCTGTAAGTTACAAAAAAGTCATATAGAAAATATAGGGGATTCACATATACCCTACCCCCTCCATCTCCCATATTTTCTCCTTTTAACATCATCTTACAATGAGTATGGTACATTTGTTACAATTAATGAACAAATATTGAAGCATTGATACTAACCATCATCAATGGTTTACATTATGGCTTACATTTTGCACTGCACACTGTAATAGGATTTCACAAAATTTATAATGGCCTATATCCATTTTTGCAAGATCATTCAGAACAATTCCAATGCCTCAAAATTTCCCTATGTGCCATCTATTCTATTCTTCCCTCCCCCTTTCCTTGGGACCTATGGCTACCACTAGGTTTCAATTTTGAAGAATAAAATTCCGAGTTGTATGCAATATTATTGAGGGCTTGTCATATTGGTCTGTTTTCTTTTATTAGGCACTGCCTTTGTTCTTGAGTCTTGCCCCACTATTTTGAAAACATAGCAGGACTCCCCAGGAAGTAAGTTTAATAATATCTTATTTATTGTGTGTGTCTTCACATTGAGATAATATATTGTGACAAGATGAACACTTTCATATTCCATAGAAGCATGCCCTGGGTGCACCCTATCCCACATACTCCCCTTCCCTTGATGCCATGCACCAGGAATCCCCACCTGCCACATTTGCCAAAAGAAAATTCCCACTATTGTATTTTCAACCACAACCTAAAAGTCTCCAGATTTCACCTGTTCCTTCCTACAGCCACACCCCAGTTCCGTGAACAGTCAAACACAACTGATCCCACACTGTTCACACTTGCATTCATGCAACATCAGCCCCACTCACATCCTTGCACCTCTGTTACCACCATCCAGAGCCAAACCACCATCTTCCACCTTATCATAAGTTCTGTCCAGATTGAGCATCAACTCACTACACTCTACACCCTTTATATGTCCTGATAACCTATCTTCCATACACTAGCTCCAGGAGTCTATTCAATATGCTTAGGTCATATTAGTAAGGCCATGCAATATTTTTCCATTAGTGACTGGCTTACTTCACTCAACTTAAATCTCCAGGATTAATCCATGTTGTTATGTGTGTCAATACTTCATTTACTCTTACCATTGAATGATATTAGATTGTATTAATATAACATATTTTGTTTATCCTTTCTTTGTTGGTGGACACTTAGGCTGCTTCCAACTTTTGGCAACAGTGAATAATGCTGCTATGAATATTGGTGTTCATATATTTGTTCTTGCCCCTAATTTCAATTCTTTTGGATATTGTATTAGTCAGCCAAAGGGGTGTTGATGCAAAGTATGAGAAATCTGTTGGCTTTTATAAAGGGTATTTATTTGGGTTAAAGCTTACAGTCACAAGGCCATAAAGAGTAATTTACTACCCTCACCAAAGTCTGATGCCATGTGTTGGAACAAGATGGCTGCTGATCTCTGTGAGGGCTCAGCCTTTCTCTTCTTCATAAGACTTCAGGGTCCCAGCTTTTTTCCAGTCTCTGCTATAAGCTCACATAAGGCTTATCTCTATTCCTGGGGCTCATCTCTTTCTGGGGTCAACTGCTCTGCTCTCTCCAAAAGACCAGCTGTAAACTATCAGGCCAATGGCTCAGTTCTCTCCCTGGGGCTCTAGCATCAAACAACTAAGCTCTCTCTTCTGCCCTGTCATTTACTGTGTGAGTTTTCACCCACCAAGGGGATGGGAACTCAACATCCTACTGACATGGCTGAATCAAAACCCTAATTATAATTTAATCAAGTAAAAGTGAAACCTCTGAATTTAATACAATCAAAGTCTATCATGCCCAGAGGAACAGACCAGTTTACAAACATAATCATTATTTCTTTTTGGAATTCATCAATAATATCAAGCTGCCTTAGATATATACTCAGCTGTGGGATTTTTATCTCAGCTGTGGATCATATGGCAATTCTATACCTTCTTGAGGAACCACAAAATTGTCATCCACAATGGCTTTTCCATACTACTTTCCCAGCAGCAGTGGATGAGGGTTCACATTTCTTCCAGATCCTCTCCAAAACTTGAAGTTCTCTGTTTTTTTTTTTTTAAATAGCTGCCAGTTTGATAGATGTATCATGATATTTCCTTGCAGTTTTGATTTGCAATTCTCTAATAGATTGTGATGTAGAGCACCTTTTTATGTGATTTTTAGCCATTTGCATTTCCTCTTTGGAAAAATATCAATTGGAATGATCACTTGCCAATTTTTAAAATGGATTGTTTGTCTTTCTATTTTCAATAAGCAGCATTTCTTTATATATGCTGGTTATTAGCTTCTTATTGGAGTGATCCCTATTATTTTTTCCTTATTCAGTAGATTGCCTTTTCACTTTCTTGACACACTCCTTTGAAGCATGATTTTTTAAATTAATTTTGAGTAGGTCCCATTTATCTATTTTTTCTTTAATTGCTTACACTTTGGGTATAAAATTTAGGAAACCATTTCCTACTACAAGATCTCATAGATTGTACTCTACATTTACTTCGAGGAGTTTTATGGTCTTGGCTTTTATATTTAGGACTTTGATCCATCATGAATTAATTTTTTGTATAGCATATGAAATTGTGATCCTCTCTCATTCTTATGGTTATAGATATCCAGATCTCCCAGCACCATTTATTGAAAAGGCCATTCTGTCTCAATATAGTGGGCTTCTTGGACTTGTTGAATATAATTTTACTGTATATATGACAATCTATATCAGAACTTTCTCTTCAGTTCCATTGGGAAGAATACCTGTCCTTGTGTCAATAACATGCAGTTTTGACCACTATAGCTTTGTAGTATGCTTTACATTCACTTAGCATGATTTCTCCAATTTTTTTTTTCTCAATATGTTTTTGGCTATTCAGGACCCCTTGCTCTTTGAAATAAATTTAATAATTGTCATTTCCAGTTCAGTAAATATGCTGTTGTAATTTTTAACAGGGTCTGTTAAATCAGTAAATGAATTTGGGTAGAACAGACATCTCAATGATGTTTAGTCTTCAAATCCATGAACAAGAAATATCCCTCCATTTCTTTAGGTCTTCTTTGACTTTCTTTAGCAATGTTGTTCTTTACACATCTTTAGATAAATTTATTCTTAGATTTTTTATTCTTTTAGTTGTTATTGTAAATTGAATTTTTTTCTTTATTTCCTTCTTGGATTGCTCATTATTGGTGGTCAGAAATGCTACATATTTTTGTGTGTTGACCTTATATCCTTACACTTTACTGAACTCATTTATCAGCTCTAAAAGCATTGTTATATGTTTTTCAGGGCTCTCTACATATAGGATCATTTCAAATAGTGAAATATTTACTTCTTCCTTTCCAATTCCAATTCCTTTCTTTCCTTTTATTGCCTAAGTGCCCAAGAAAGTATTTCTAACAAATGTTAAATAAGAGGAGTGACCTAGGGCATACTTGTCTTGTTCCAGATCTTAGAGTGAAAGACTTTAGCAATTCACCATAGAGTATGATGTTAGCGGTGGGTTTTTCATATATTCCCATTTATCCAGTTGAGGAAGTTTCCTTCTATTCCTTTCTTTTGAAGTGTTTTCTACACCAATAGAGTTGATCATGTGATTTTTTTTTCTTTTGATCTGTTAATGTGGTGTTTTACATTGATTGATCAATTTATGTCAAACCATCCTTGCATACCAGGGTTGAAACCCACTTTATCTTGGTATATAATTCATTTGGTGTGTTGTTGAATTTGATTGACAGGTATTTTGTTGACTATTTTAGTCTCTAAGTTAGAGACATTGGCTTATAGTTTTCTTTTCCAGTGGTTTCTTTATGTGGTTTTAGTATTAGTGTGATGTTGGCATCATCAAATGAGTTAGGTAATTTTCTCTCTACTTTTATTTTTTTTTTTTGAGCTTTATATAGGATTGGTGTTAGTTCTTTCTGTAATGATTGGTAGAACTCAACAAAGGAGTCATCTGGTACTATCCTTTTTGAGGTTTTGAGGTTTGTGATAACTAATTTAATCTTGTTACTTTTGATAGTTCTGTTGATTTCTTTCTAATTCTTCTTTCATCAATGTAGGCTGCTTGTGTGTTTCTTGAAATTTGTCCATTTCACCTAGGTTATCTATCTTTTTGACATATGATTTTTAAAATTATCCTGTTATGATACTCTTCATTTCTGTGTGATCAGTGGTAATAACCCTTCCCTTGTTTTTATTTTATTTTAAAAATTCGCACTTTCACTCCTTTTTCTTTGTTAGTCTAGATAAGGTTTGTCAATTTTGTTCATTTTCCAAAAATACTAGCTTTTGGTTTTGCTAAATTTTTCCTGTAGCTTTTATTGCCAATCTCATTTAGTTCTAGTCTAATCTTTATTATTTCTTTCTTTCTGCTTGCTTTGGTATTAGTTTGTTGTTCTTTTTCTAATTCCTCCAGGTGTTCTGTAGATCTTTTATTTTAGTTCTTTCTTCTCTTTTAATATAAGCCTTTATGGCTATAAATTTCCCTCTCAGCACTGATTTTGCTGCCGCCCATAGGTTTCAATACATTGTGTTGTCATTTTCATTTGTTTCAAGGTACTGATTTCTTTTGCAATTTCCTCCTCGATCCACTGATTGTCTAAGAGTGTGGTGTTTAACTTCCATATCTTTTTGCCTATTCTGGATTTCTGCCACTTATTAATTTCCAGCTTCATTCCTTTTGGAAAAGAGAAATTACTCTGCATAATTTTGATCTTTCTAAATTCATTGATACTTGTTCTGTAATCTAGCATGTGGCTAATCCTGATGAATGACCCATGTACACTCCAGAAGTGTTGTATATGTCTATTAGCTCTAATTCTTTTAACATATTATTCAAGTTCTCTGATTCTTTATTAACCTTCTTTTGAGATGTTCTGTCTAATGATGATAATGATATATTAAATTTCCCCACTCTGATTGTAGAGGCATCTATCTCTCCCATTAACTTTGCCAGTGTTTTCCTCATGTATTTTGTGGAGCCCTGGTTAGTTGTATAAATATTTTTGATTGATCTTTCTTCTTGATATAGTGACCCTCTTATTAATATATAGAGTCCTTTCTCTTTTACAATAATTTTTCATTTAAAGTCTATTTTCTGCCATATTAGTATAACTACTCCTTCCCTTTTTTCAATTGTCTCAGAAATCCAAGTTGATGAATGTATGAATCTTGGAAATATTGGTCACCCAGTTCTCTGGCAAAGAACATCCTGTTATTAATTTTGTTGGAGAAAAGTCATTTGTGTCTTTTATTGCAGTGTTAAATATATCTAAGAATTACCAAGTATACAGTGTAAATTTTGAAAAGAATCTTGACTGAATTTTAAAGTGAAATACTGTCAGGCTACTAAAGCTGTGATAATATTGAGGGTATCTATGTCCTTCAGAATATTCATGGGTCTGTATAACACAATGAACCCTGTGGTGGATGATGGACTGTGGTTAACAGAACAATATGAGAACAATCTTTCATAGACTATAAAAATATACAATTAAAATACATGGTGTTAATAATTAGATGGATTGAGGGGAAAATACACTAAATGTAAGCTATGGATTATAGTTAGTCATAATATTTTAATGATCTTTCATCATTTTTAATAAATGTTCCACAGCAATGCAAAATTTTGGTGATGGGATAATGTATGCGAATCCTGTATAGTATCTGTGATTGTTTTGGAAAACCCACAAGTTCTCTAATAAAAACAAAACAAAGCAATTATATTTATCCAATGTTTCATGAAAAAGAAATGAAATACTTAAAAAATCTAATCCACAATATTTACTTTATAATCATAATAGAATTGACTTCTATTCACATTTTATTATTTAATAATTCATACTATTCTCTAAATTCTCATTGCAGTCTAGTCACCTTCATTCCTTCTTAAATACTTCCCACATCTATGATCTTCAAGTCAATATTCACCAAATATTTGTTCACTCTTCAGTCTCCCATGCTTTACCAAAGGTGAATCCAGTTTATATATCTTTTCTCCCCTTGGAGGGACTTCTCTTCCATTGAAATTTAGTTCACTTGATGGGTTTAAAACATGAACTCTCTGGTAGTTAATTAAAAGTACTGTTATATAGTTTATTCAGATTTTTCTCATTGTCAAGATGGAAAAAAATGTTCCCTTGTGATGTTCAATCTCTTACACAGAAACAGAAATTTAAGAATCATTTTCAAGTCTGCACCAATTAAAATTTTGGCTTTTATCTTATTTCTGACCTATTTTTTGCTTCTTCAAATTTTCCTTTTGATTATTTCTTTTTTTTCCTAATGAATACTGCTTTATTTTTTCATCTTTGCCTTAATACCAAAATATAAGGTTAAATATTATACAAAATTACACTTAAGAGGAGTTTCCTAGATTTTTTATATGGAGTATATTCCTTATAAGCCAGTACAAACTTTTTGAATAATTTCAGTCATGATTTATGTTTTGAGTTATTCATAACATAGCAATGTATTTTGGATTTCCAATCACATGAGTAATTTGAGATTATTCTTTAATTTATAGGTATAATTTTCATTTGGACTTTGTAAATCTTTTCCTTTAAAAAATCTGTGAGGTTTTCATTCTGAATTACCAAGTTATTGATATTCATAAATGTTTCCTATACAATGTAAAGTAATCTGCATTATGCAACAGTAAGATGCAATGTTTAACATCTGACCATTATATGCACTGTTTATTTTTTCTCAGATTTTCACTATTGTTATAGTATTCTTTTGATTTTCTCTGGAAGTCACAATAATGGCCCCCAGTATGGCCATGAATTAATACTCAGAAACTGTGGATATCAACATTTTGGGGAATAGGGTCTTTACAAATAATGGGTTAACCATGTGAGTCTAATGCAATAACAAGTGTCCATATAAAAGGGAGGAAGTGGAGGCAGAGTCAGAGAGAAAACAATATGACAACAGAAGCAGAATAAGTTTGGGAGATGCTATGTGCACTGATGGTTTTGAAGATGGAAAAAACGGTGCAAGGGTCAAGGCCTGCAAGGAGCATAGCTCTAAAAATTACAGCTGGTCAGAAAATAGAATTCTTCTATATAGGCTCCAGAGGGATCTCAGGCCTACTGGTACCTTGATTTTGGCACAGCGAAACCCAATTCAGAATTCTAACCTTCAGAAATATAAAATAAAAAATTCACATTCTTTTAAGCCACTAGGTTTGTGATAATCTGTTACAACAGGAATAGGAAACTAATATATCGATTCATCACCAGCAGAAATATGTTAAAATGTGCCCCCAATATAACTATTTCTTCAATTTATGTTTGTGGCTCTACACAAATTTAGAATTTTTATGTCATCTTGCAAAATAAAATATAATTAAATATAATCATAATTTAATTATAATTAAAATATAATTATTAACAATATAATTAAATAATGTATCGTAATGTAAGTGACATTTTGTGACATGTCAGATTTGTCTGGAAATATAACTATTGCATATTTATTTTAGTTAGTATTTCCCAAATATATATATTTCCATTATTCTGTCATTTTAAATTATCAATCCTTATATTCCAGATGTGTTTATGATCATAGCTTACTATCAGAATTTTTAAATTAAGTATACCAATTTTTTGTGAGAGGCTTTTTTTCAATTTATATTTACAGGCATACACTGTTTGATTGTGCTTTGCTTTATTATGGTTTGCAGATGTTGCATTTTTTAACAAATTGAAGATTTATGACAACCCTGTGTTGAGCAAGTCTATTGGCATAATTTTTCCAACAGCTTATGCTCACTATTTGTCCTTGTGTCACATTTTAATTAATCTGTGCACATTGTTTTTCTCATACCTAATGCTATTGCACAATTAATAGAATTTAGTATAGTGTCAAAATAACTTTTATCGGCAGTTTGGTTTTATATAACTAAAAATAAAAATAAAAATTTTTGTGCAGATCATTTTATTGTGATATTCACTTTGTTCAGGTGGCCTGGTACCAAACCTGCAATATCTTTGAGGTTTGCCCATATTATAAATGTTGATATGTTTTATTTATTTATAGAATTAATAATTTAAATTATTTTTAGAGTAACAGTTCAAAATGAGTAAAGAAACACTGATGTATGGTGGATTATACTTTTTGTGGATCAAGGTCAGAAGAAAAGCTCCTTTATCTTTAAAGAAGCTTTAGGATACAGAAAAGTCACATAGAGAATATAAGGGGTTCACATATACCCAGTGCCCTTCCCTTTTCCCCCTTTCCCTTATAAATAACATTTTACATGTTGATGGTACATTTGTTAAAATCGATGTGCAAATATTTTGAGGCATTGTTACTAACCATGATCTATGGTTTACAGTATTGCTGACATTTTGGATCCTATACTTTTATAGGTTTTGACAAAATTTGACATGGCCTGTATCCATTATTGCAAGATCATGCTGAACAATTCTAATGCCCTAAAAATGGCCCTACATTCCATTTATTCTATTATTTCTTCCCTTTCCCCTCAGAACCTAAGGTTAACACTAAGTTTCAATATGTGAAGAATAAGATTCATAGTTAATTTTAATAACATTGAGGGTTTGACATACTGGTCTGTTTTCTTTTATTGGTACTGCTGATGTTCTCATACAATTCTGTCCCTGTAATCGGAAACATAGCTGGATTCCTCAGGATGGGAGTTTGATTTTTTCTTGTTTATTCTGTGGGTCTCTACCCCCTGATATGACATACTATGAGAAGATGAACACTTACATATTTCATAGAAGCCTGCCCCAAGTGTGCCCTGTCCCATGGGAGCCTTATATGATAATATGCATGTTTGTTTTGTAACTTCACAACTTTTACCATGCACTTATTGTTTATATATGTTCAGCTATGAATGATATACCTCAATAAAATATTATTTTTTAAAAAGACAAAAAGTTCCTAAAATATATCTTTCAAGTATCTAAAAATTATATAATATAGAAGAAATTTTGTCTATCAAATTTGATTGTTGGTGTCTCCATCAACCAACTGTTTTCCAAAACCATGTTATTTTGATTTTATATATCAGACCTACAGTTTTGAAATTGTTTTCACTTCTAAGTAAATGAGGTAATATTTTGATTAATTATTTACTTTAGGTTGTTTAGAAATTGCTCAGGGTAAATAAAAACAATTAAGCAAATATGTAAATAGAAAGATGAATGATATAACTTTCACAAAACAAAATTGTTTTTTTTTTTACCCCAAAATATTTAAGGATAAATTATCTGAAGGTAGACAGGATTCTTGATAGATTTAGCTAAGTATAAGTATATATTGTCCAATTAAATTTAAATATGATTTTTTCTTGATGAAGTTTAGTCTTCCTATCCATGAACAGGGAATATTCTTCCATTTATTTAAGTCTTCTTTGATTTCCTTTAACAGTGTTGTGTAGTTTTCTGTATATAAGTCCATTACATCTTTAGTTAGATTTATTCCTAGGTATTTGATACTTTTAGTTACTATTGTAAATGGAATTTTTTTTCTTGATTTCCTCCTCAGATTGCTCCTTATTGGTGTACAGAAATGTTACTGATTTTTGAGCATCGATCTTATAATATGCGACTTTAATGAACTCCTTCATAAGTTCTAGAAACTTTGTTGTGGAATTCTCAGGGCTTTCTATGTATACTATCATGTTATCTGAAAACAGTGAAATTTTTACTTCTTCCTTTCCAGTATGGATGCCTTTTACATCTTTTTCTTGCCTCAGTGCTTGAGCAAGTACTTCTAAGATGATGTTAAATAAGAGTGATGATAGTGAGCATCCTTGTCTTGTTCCCAATCTTAGAGGGAAAGCTTTAATGATTTCACCATTGAAGATGATGTTAGCTATGGGTTTTTCATATATACGCTTTATCATATTCACAAAGTTTCCTTCTACTCCTATCTTTTGCAGTGTTTATATCAGGAAAGTGTGCTGTATTTTGTAGAATGCTTTTTCTGCATGTATAGAGATGATCATGTGATTTTTTTTTCTTTCAATCTATGTGGTGTATTACATTGATTGATTTTCTTACGTTGAACCATCCTTGCATACCCAAGAAGAAACCCATTGGTCATGGTGTATAATTCTTTTGATATGTTGTTGATTGCAATTAGCAAGTATTTTCTTGAGGATTTTAGCATCTCGGTTCATTAAAGAGATTGGTCTGCAATTTTCCTTTATTGTGGCATGTTTGTTTGGCTTTGATATTAGAGTAATGTTGGCATCATAGAATGAGTTAGGCAATGTTCCTTCTATTTTTATTTTTTGGAAGAGCTTAAGCAGGATTGGTGTTAGCTCTTTCTGGAATTTTGGTAGAATTCACCTGTGAAGCTGTCTAGTCTTGGGTTCTTCTTAGTTGGGAGGTTTCAGATGACTAAGTCTCTCTTTACTTGTAATTGGACTGTTGAGTTCATCAATTTCTTCTTTTGTCAATGTAGGCTACTTGTGAGTTTCTAAGAATGTGTCCATTTCCTCTAAATTATCATTCTTGTTGGCATATAACTTTTCAAAGTATCCTCTTATGATACTATTTATTTCTGTGGGATCAGTGGTGATATTCCCTTCCTCATTTCTTATTTAGTTCATTTGCATCTGCTCTCTCTTTTTCTTTGTTAGTCTAGCTAAGGGTTTGTCAATTTTATTGATCTTCTTGAAGAACAAGCTTTTGGTTTTGTTTGTTTTTTCTAGTGATTTCTTATTTTCTATTTCATTCAGTTCTGCTCTAATCTTTGTTATTTCCTTCTTTCTACTTTGGGGTTAATTTGTTGTTGTTTTTCCAATTCCTCCAAGTGTACATTTAGATCTTCAATTGTAGCTCTTTCTTCTTTTCTGATATATGCATTTATGGTTATGAATTTCCCTCTCAGTACAGCATAGACTGCATCCCATAGGTTTTGATATGTTGTGTGGTCATTTTCACTTGTTTCAAGATAGTTACTGATTTCTTTTGAGATTTCCTCTTGACCTACTGTTTGTCTAAGTGTGTGTTGTTTAACTTTGATATCTTTATCCCTAGTCTGGTTAGACTATATTTTTTTAGATAGGTGAAGCATTGAAAATCAAAAGTATACTTTTTCTAACTGTTTTATTAGACAGCAAATGCTGAAATATTTTAAAAATCCAAATTTCTTGAACAAATATACATTTATTCCAAATCTAATGAAGTAGATACATATACATATGCTTCCAAAGAATGATTTATTAGGACACTGCTGAAGAATGTACTTTACAATAAGTGCTTTTCAATTTTTTCTCTGTATTAGATAGCACATTTTCTTAAAGGCTGCATTCATTTCTTTATTTCTTATATAGTAGATAACAGGGTTCAAAGTGGGTGCAATGATGGAATAGAGTTCAGCAGCCAACCTCCCTTGGACTGGAGAATATTTGAATATAGGTATTAGGTACATAGAACTCCCAGTTTCATAAAACATGAGAAGAGTGGTCAGGTGAGATGCACAGGTTGAGAAGGCTTTCCCGTGGCCTTGATCATGATTGATCTTGATGATGGTAGAGATAATACAGATGTAAGGGAGTACAGTGAGAACAAAGTCTCCCAGGATGATGCAACTGCTGTATATGAAGATCATTTTTCCATTTACTTGGTAGTCAGCACAAAAGAGTCTCATGACAGGAGGAATGTCACAGAAAAAGTGATCAAAGATATCAAGTCCACCGAAAGGGAGGCAGAATGTGTTGATGGCATGGAAAATGGAGTAGAGGACCCCAAAAATCTAGGCAGTGGAAACAAGTTCTCTATAGAGATTTCTGCACATTATGACCCCATAGAAAAAGGGGTCTATAGGTGGCCATATGGTGGTCATAGGCCATGGCTGTGACCAGGAAACTCTCAGTGGCAGCCATGGTTAAGAACAGGTAGCACTGCCCCACACATTCTGTGAAGGAAATATCCTTGGAACCAAAGATGGCATTGACAATGGCTTTGGGCATGGTAACTGAGGTATAGCACACATCTAGGAAAGAGAAGTTCTTTAGGATGAAATACATGGGTTTGTGGGATTGTTGATCTTTGATAATCACTGTGATGATAGAGATATTCCCCACGAATTCAAAGATGTAAATTATCAGAAAAAGACTAGTGCTGAAAGCATTTACAATTGGGGTGTCTGAGAAGCCCTGTAGGATAAATCTTGCCACTGTCCTCTGATTGGTCATCTAATTGGCAAAGAAAGAAATGACAAAAAAAATATGCTTAACGCAGATACAATAAGGTACAAAGAATCTTGTTGACAACTTTTTCGGGCTCTAGTTCTTTTCTTCAGAAATAATTATATACTTTTCACTCTTTTCTGTATTCTATATATACTTTTAAATATAATTCTTTATTTTTGAATAGAGAAAATTATCTAACCCTTATTTCACACTCACTAAAATTCAACTGAAATCAAAAGAACTGATAACTCTTCTTGGATTAACATTATTAAAAAGTTAACATTTAGTGAGCATAATTTGCATCAGAGACTGTTAAAAAAAACTGCAGATGAACAAATGCATCTTTTCCTCATAAACAACTATGATGTAATGATTATTTCCCATAAAAATATTTGTGTAAATAAGTAAAGTCGAGGAGAATTTAAGTAATTTGCTCAGGCTTATTACTTAAAAAGTGGCAAAATTAGAATACAAACAAGGAAAGGCCTAATTCCTTAGCAATGCACTAAACTCCCTCCATTACCTGATAGAACAAAGTAAATACTTCTGAGATGAAAATTAAAACTGGTGACATTTCCATTTTTAAAGGCAGTAAGCTAAAATTACTCATGATTAGATATCTGTTTGTTGGGAAGACTAAAGCACACTGTCCGTTTTAACACCCAAGCACATCACCTTTGTTTTCTTTCTTGCACTATGTGAGAAGAGCAAACACTACTTTCTCTCCAATGCTTGAATTTATTTCTAATGCCACTATTTGTTTTTTCTCTTGATGGTAAACCCCCCCTAACAAAAGATGACACTTCAAGTTTAATTAAGACTTCATTTTTGTAAAATGCAACAGCTTAAACTTCACTTTTGCCAAAAGATGATGAAATAGTAAATAGACTTAACTTTCCATCAAAAAAGGCTAAAAAATGGCACAATTATGAAGCATTGTCAGATATTAGGCAAAAGACAGCATGAAAAATGAGTTACCTGAGTGAAAAAAAAAAGAAAAATTCTGGTTAGATCTGATGATCACCCTTGGTTTGGTTTATGGTCCATTTCCTGGCTGTAGGGGCAGAAAATTGGAATGGAAACAGAGAACACTAAACACTGACTTGAAAAGATTGGCATTTAGGGAAGTTGAGGTAACAGGGAGTTGTGGGGCAACTTACAGTCAAGAAAGGAGCTACACAGATAAGAAAAACAAATGTCTTCAAAAATCTGCATAGGGGTCTTGTTTGGCTTTTGCTGCATTATAAGTCTCCCACATATTTCACAGGAATTGGTAATATTATTATTTGTACATATAGGATAAAAGTCAAACTGAAAAACACTAGAGCAGAAACAGAAAAGAAACTAATAGTATGTATAATCAACATAATACATGTATAATGTAACAGTATGTATAAACAACATAGAACGCTAAAATTGGTGATCAAAACTAAGTCAAGAAAAAAGAGACCCTTGGTATCAGACATGACTCTGTGGGATGAGGCTCTGTGGCACTGAGGAATTATTACCAAGCACCAGTAAGTGATACATTTGGAAAAAGACCATGACCAAAAGGGGAAAAAAATTTAAAACAGAAGAGTTTTTACAGCTAAGAGATTTCAAAGTGGATCAAGAGGTCATTCCAGAGATTATGATTATGCATATCTCAACAGATCTCACTAACTGCCACAATAAACAAAGCCTCAGACAGGGGTCCTCCCAAGTGATCTAGGGACATCTGGACACTATAGGGAAGGCACATAACTGCATGAAATCACCACATCATCGGTGGTCCTTACCTCAAATACAGGATAACTTGTTTCCAACTGTAACAAAGTAGGCTCATTTATAATTACCCTACACATGATTCTTATTTTCCTTTTATTTGCATCTATAATTAGCACTATGCCAATTAAATACATGTCCCAGAAATTTTAACCTTTGCTCTGTTCATATAGCAGTTGAGTCCTGAATCTCAGCAGAACTGCACCCAACACCTACTCTCCATTTCATTGAACTTATCCAGGACAACTAAATAAAAGATGATGGTGGTCAATCCCCATCCCAATAAGCAAAGACTATCTACAAGTGCAAGGAAAATAGTTCCCTCCATCTGCACATAAGATCTAAGACCTTCTCTATCTGAAGCAGAGTGGGCATCACCATTCCTAAATCCTCAAGATTATGAAATGAGCAACATGAGACAGAAATGCAACCATGGACCAAAATAGACTTATTATCATTATAGTAACAGAAGAACTTGCACATTGAAATAAAGACAGTGGCTATCAAAGGTTCTGAAGGGAAGAGGAGGGAAGAATAGGTGGAACCTAGGGTATTTATAGGACAATGGAATTTTTCTTCATAATTTTGCAAAGATGGATCCAGGCCATTATAAATTTTGTCAAAACCTCTGCAATTGTGCAGTAGAATGTATAAACAATAATTTAAACTCCTGACCATGGTTAGTAGCAAAGCTTCAATATTTGTTCATCAATTGTAACAAATACACCACACTTATCAAGATGTTAATAGTAGGGGTAAGTTTGAGAAGGGTAGGGGTGGGGTATATGGGAATCCCTATATTTTTGATGTAACATTTCTGTAATCTAAAACTTCTTTAAAAATAAAGTTAAGAAAAAATAGAAAATAAAAAGATCAGTCAGTAGATAGTACAAATGAAAAAAATAGAAAAATTTATATTTCAGTATAATAAAAATATTTATATCATATGTAAGTTTTACAAACCCTTTAATTAAAAAAAAATGAGTTTATAAGAATTGGATATAAAAGTCCAAAAAAACTGTACATCCTCCTCTAATTTCCACATTTGGAAATGATACTATGACACTGTCACTGAGGTATTCTGAGAGAAATATCAGTTTACAATGGACAGAGGTAAAAATGAGTATTAATAATACTTATATTAGTGAGTATTAATTCTTCAAATAATTAATTTTTCAATTTTTAATTCTCTCTACTTATTGGTTTTATTTCATTGATTTCTATGTTTAGTTTTTTTTTCTTCCTTTTTATATTGGGTTTCTTCAGATAATTTTTCATTTAAAAATGTATTAAAGTATAACATTCATGCATGAACATACATAAACAATAAGTGTATAATAAAAGTTGTGAACTTACAAAACAAACATGTATAACATGATACAGGGCTCCTATTCATTACCCCACATAACAAATATGAGAATAATCTCTTGTGAAATATAATAAATATATTACACTAATAGAGGGTGTTAATAATGGGGTGAGTTGGGGGGAAATACACCAAAAAATGGACTATAGTTAAAAGTAATTTTTGACAATCTTTCATAATTTCTAAGAAATGTTTCAGCTATTCTTTTTTGTAGTATCTCAAATCATATGCCAAGAGAATTTACTTTCAAGCTTTCTTTCTATAATATATTAAAATCTGTAATTTACAATTTTAAACAAAATAATAGCTGCAATTACACAGTTTTGAAATATGTTTCTCTCCTTTACTCTAAATTCTAATATACTTAAGACCTATCATTCCTGACAGATTCTATTATCCAATTAATTATTGGAATGGGATTTTTAAAAACTTACAGAAAATTATTTTGTATAATTGGAAAATTTTGAGACTTCTATGACTTTGTACATAATATGTAATTTTTAATAAACAAGTCAAATAAAATCAATGAATTTTTTATTGTTTTGTTATATTTATTTTCTTTAGAGATTTCTATTTTTCCATCAGAAAATTTATATTTTTGTTAGTGTGAAGCTCAATAATTATTTCAAAAATATATATGTTTTAAATTTTGTCATTTTTGTAATATATTTCTTGTGAAAATTATTTTCTGCACAAAAATTCATTTTATGCTCTTGGTCTATTGTTCTCTTTATCCATATTCAATATCACTTTGCAGCCCTATTGAATATTATTTTTAATTTACATTTTTTCTTTTACTTACCTCACTGCAGAGAACAGATCATTTGGCAATCTCTGGAGAAGCATTGCATCCTTTACCTCCTTAGCCATTTGCTGGCCTTGCAGGTCTGAGTTAACTCAACAACAGACCAGACTAACACTACCTCCTGCACCACTGATGATAAACTGTGCTACGGGAGTGAGGCCTTTCTGGACTTCTCTCTCTGTGGTGGGCCTGCCCAAATATGGTGAGCCTGAGTAGAGCACAGTTCTCTGTAGTAAAATGAGCCCTCAGGAAAATTTTTTGCTTTCTACTACTGCTTTGCTTCTATGTTCCAACCCAAATATTAGACTGAATTCATATTTACATCTCTGGGCAGTATTACAGTATATTACTTGCTTTCTTTCATGACAAATACTTTTGTTTCCTTTTGTTACCCAATGCATAAAATAACTTTATTTCCATTCTCCAAATCCTATGTTATTTAATTTTTAATTCTTTCTCCACAGCCAAAAAAGTTAGAACTTTAGACAGTAGTTAACATGTTTTCATAAATGCAGCTACAATTTCACTTCACATTGAACTTCACTGAAAAATCTCCAAGTCTGTAAATTTGCACTTCAATGCTGTAATGTGATTTAGCCAAATAATAGCTTTTCAATAATTTTGTCAGTTAAGTTTCTCTGAGTGTGCATGTATATGTTTTTGTGTTTCTGTGTCTTTATAAATAACTTCAATTGTCTTCTTCATTGTGGATTTGAACCAATGACCAACAAATACATTAAAGAGAGTAGCATAATAACATTTACCTTCTTTTTCTCATGAGTTCACAAATGCAAACACCAACATTTGAGATATCAGAAGCTTACAATAAACTACCTAAGAACAGAGAGAATGCTTTTTTTTTTTTTTTTTTCTTTGAATAACAGTCAATTTTTCTAATCCTCCTGCTTCAGCACTGGGAGACTATATTTTTGGTGGCTTTTTCTATGCATATTTGCCAAGAAGGGAGTAATGGTGTAAACTGAGTTATACACCCAAGCAAAAGTCAATATAACTTTTAGTCTAACTTATTTCTAGGCCTCTAGAAGTGTTAACTTTGAATCAACATCATTATTAAGAAATGTTATTCTTATTATATTTGGGAGGAAATATTAGTGGTAGTGAGTTTGTGTAGCCATATTTATTTGACACACACTCCCAACCTTGGCATCTCAGTTTCTCCATGCTTATAATGACAGTGATACTGCCATTTGTTCAAGCTGAGGAGTTAGGGAAATCGGAATGCTCTGCAATCTAGTTATATATGACACTTTCCTTTCCTCCTGAAAAAGTATGTTGTAAAATTACAACCCCTTTTATCTGGTCCCAGCCATCTCCATAATGCTCACATTGTCTCTGGGAAATTAGTATTTGTTTCAAACCTTCAAACTGATGTAATCTGCACACATTCCTGTTCCTATCACATAATTCTCTTAGTGTGTTGTCAGCACTCAGGCCTCTCCAAGAGGAGCATTTGTCACAGGTGAAAATATGCAGAGTCTCCTCAAATTGGAGAGCTTTAACAACACAATGGTTAATGCCCACCTCTACCTTTCACTGGAATTTCATCATTTTGTTAAACATGACACCCCTTCTACAGTTCCAGAATCACCTGCCAGCTCTCCACACAGAGTGCAAGGCCCTTTGGGTGAGAGTGGGGCCACATAAAAAGTTATAACACATATAACTGCTGCAAAATCACTTGACAAATTATTTTTAATCTTCAGTTCATCCTATAGGTCAGCTATTAGCACTCCAATTTTAAAGTTGTGGAATTTAAGATTAAAATCTTTGCATTTCCAAGCATCAAAATAAATTTTAATGAAACCCTATTTTCCCTTATCAGTTCCCAAAACTGTGAACATTTCCTAGATTGGCTAAAGTGGTCTGCCTCCTGCCTGGCAGCAAGTTTTTGTTTGTTGATTTATTTTGAAATTCACTCAGGTAAAAGAATAAATTGTTGTTTCTTTCTATTAATATAGTAGTTTCCCGGTATTTTGGGTGACATATATCCTTGAAGTTTCTTAGTTTTATTGTGGAAAATATCTACTCTGAACCATTTAGACTTCCCTTCGTATTGTAAACTGTCAGTATTTAACACTGTACTTTATCTTATGTTCTTTACATATAGCTATTAAAGTGTCAGAGAGACACAAAAGGACAAATGCTCTATGATTGTGGTAATATGAACCAAATATACTGTGTAACATATTGCATGATTCCAAAAAAAAATTGTATGTATCCAGCACATTTAATTGAGATATGTATGTTTTTATTCAACTGTGTTTTCTTTTTAGTTTTTAATTGTTTATATTTTCAATTATTAAATGTACAAAATAAAGTTAAAAAATTGTGTCTGAGAATAATCTAGATATAATTGTTGAATGAATGAATATTATTATCACCAGTATATTATTTTTAAAATAGGCCTAAAATGAAAAATTCCTTGAGAATTTGACACCAAACTATCATTTTATTTCTTTCATTTGATTCAAAACATACTGGCATCTTGTAATTATATTAATTTTTATTTTATAATCCTTATTTATTTCATAACACTTGACATTTGGGAGAGTACACAGTAAATAAAAAACATGTCATACCTTAATACAAGAGTTTGATTTGATTTCAGAGATCCTAAGACATCAGATTTCAAGAGTGTCTTTATGATCAACTTGTAGGAACTGACATTGCAGTTATCCAAGAAAAGGATAAAAGAGTGAATGCTGTTCAGAATAGATAAGATTGATTGTATGTTGAAATGGTCCAGAATTTAAGCTGGGGTGGTGGGGGACTTTTGCACAGATGTTCAGATCTCCCTGGGGTACCCTCTGTGAGATTATTACATCACATATTGGAGTAATAAACTTTGACTTTAACTGCTGAAAAATACTCTAAGCTCTCTTTCTGCAAATAGTTCCCTTGGAACCAACTAAGAAATAGTCCCAGTGTTATTACATTATTCAAAGAACACATGCATTATCCTTTATAAGTTGGTTCACATGTGAATATTTTGTTAGTGTTAGGTTTTTCTCATAATTTTGGATCATATAACATGGAAACAAGATTCTCAGATATTAATGTGTTAATGAATCATCTGAGGATCTTCTACAAATACTGATTTTGATTTAGTAGATCTGGGTAAGACCTGAAATCTCAGCTTTTTCCAATGCACGAAGTTTATGCTGATGCTTCTTGTCTAAAAGTAATACTTCAAGTAAAAAGTCGAGTACAGTTACTTGTTTCAGAAGAGATATGAGAGTGGCCTGATTTTTAAAAATGGGTCATCATTAGTAATGCTGTTTTGCCTTTCTAACTACTTAGTCTTTTGCAGACTGCTCCATTACTGTGTAATCCAAGTTTGAGTTACTAGTTAAAAAACAAAAACAAAAACACATACATACTCACTTTTACCTAGGAGCTTGGGTGAAATCAAGGTCAATTTCTCAGCTACTCTCACATTTATTTTATAACATAGTATAATGAAACTTCTGGTTTGTCTGATCATTATTATTAATCTCCAATCTTCCTTTCAACTGAGAGTTTAATAGATTTATCTCCCTGTCAACAAAAAATGCTTGAAATGTAAGTGAAGTTAAGGTAATATATTTAGAGCTATTATCACAACTCTTATTTCTTTGCAAGAGTTTACAAGCAGTTCAACCAATGGAATATCATGTTTATTTACTGAAGCATTTTTTAGAGAAGCTGAGCTCCTAGCACTTAAGTCTTACAGGTAGGTAAGAAGTGCTGCTAGAACTCTTTCTGTATTTTTTTTTCCTTAACATGTTGTCACTGAGGCATACACAAAAGCTCTTCTTGCTCTCATAAACAACCAGTAAGCTTTTGGATGCCAAAATTCTGTGTTTTGCTGTTGTTGTGTTTTTTTTTGAGAGCACTTATATGCTATTTTATTTCAATTCCAGCAATCTTTGCAATAATTAAACAAATTGCTGAATCCTTCATTTCTCCACAACCACTTTGAGGAAAAAGTAGTTTGACACTATTCCCTTAACTAAACATATGCAACTGTACAACCAATCAATTCCAATCTTAGTTATTCCACAGAAATGCACATATTTTCTCAAAAAAATAGGTAAAATTGTTCATTATAATAGTATTCTAAGAACCAGAAAATAGAAACTTCCAGTAGCCCTGAAGAGTAAAATGTATAAATAAATTATGGTATATATATGCATATGACTAGAGATGTAGACAATTGATAGATATATAGATACAAATATAGATGCAATAATATAATTAATATAATATAATATAATATAATATAATATAATATAATGAAAATCTCTTCAAATGTAGAAAAGAATACTCTTCTGTGGAAATCTATAAGAAAGAGGAAATTATAAATTTATTAACATGAATGAATATCACATAAAAAAAACATGAGATGCTTAAGCCAGAGACAAATGATGACGTATTTATAAACGTGGGTTTATTAACATAATATTAGTTTCAATGGGGGATAGTTATTAGAGCATGGCATGGAGGCCCCCTGAGTTGCTGTTCATATTTTTTATCATGCTATTATCACATGAAAACCTTCTTATTGTTATATTTCATAGTAGTACACCTTATGATTTGTGTACCTGTGTTAATGTACTTTATCTTTTCATAAAATCTTTACTTAAAAAATAAGGCCTGACCTAAATAATCTGCAAATATGTGAAAAATGATCATTATATTAATTATATTAATATTGATATTCATACCTTCTGCCATGTCTTTGGTCCTTCAATTTATCCTAATGGAAACTTATTCTGGCATATTCTGAGTTCACTATAATGGTGAATTCTGTGATTTGCCCTGATTTCCACCTTCCTATCTCCTCAAAAACTACTCTTTATTATGGTCTTTCAAAAAATGCATGAAGGGGCCATAAAACACCTCAGACAATGGTAACTGCAAATAAAACCCTCCGATATTTGGTACTAAAAATTTTCACAGAGCAATCTCTCTAAAGCGCTTGTAGCACATTATGTCATGGCCCCAGACAGATGGCAAAGTTCCAGTCTGTGCAATACTTAATAGACATGCACACAAAGGCAACTTGCAGCATCCACCTCTCCAGCACTCTCCTCACTAGACAAACTTAAACTGGAGAATGAAGAATTTCTGATCTCCATCTGACCATCAGAATAATCTTCGATGTAAAATGTTGGTTTTGATCCAAAAGGTGAGACCTGATCAATGGAGATAAAATTTGTTTGTAATTGACTGTGAGTTATTTATTTATTATGCCTCTCCTTTATTTCTTTTAGGAAAGTTGCAAAGCTGAAATGAGATGGAAACATTGATCAAATGGGTTGATTAATTCTGCATCTCAACTACTTTGTGCTTAATTTTACTACTACCTCTCTTTACATAATCAATTATATAGAATGATAAAATTTATGCTTCTTGCTTAATAACCTTATATAAGATGAGGAGTCACTACTAATTTCCACTTCAAGAGTTGTTCTTATATTTCAATGTCATTCTCAGAATATTTGCTGCATAAAATTATTTATTCTTCTGGGATCCATTTATATTTTCCCTTGTACAAATTAAATGAATAACCAAATATATATTAGCCATGTATCATTACTATTTGCTTCTTAACAATATCTAAAGTTTACCTGGTTATAGATTTATCAGTTTTAAGGGTTTTAGATTGCAGTATATTATATTTGACAGGTATTTCTCAGAAACACAGGGTCTGACATTCACAATTTGCAACCCTGACTGATATTAAGTAGAGTCAAATGGTGGCAATGACAGCAAGATGTGAAACTATCTTAAGAAAATAAAAAAGGCAGCTAAATAGTTGTACATTCATTACTTCAACAATTATTAGAGCATTTTCAATATTTCAATAATAACAATATGTGATTATACCAAATATCATTTATTGTACACTTTGGATGAATTATATGTTTTATTAATAGGTATCAATAAAATTGATTAAAAAATCAATTTCCCATAGGGGAAAAAAAAGAGAACTGCTAACATTTATTAAGCCGATATCATGTGTTAGCTGCTTTGGAGGAATAGCCTACTAAATATTCATGCATTTACCTTGAAGTAGGAACTTAACTCTAAACCTGCTACCCACTAGATAGCAGAGAGCTGGAGTGAATGAATAACTGGTTGTGGGCTACAAGCCGTAAAAATGCACAGATCACCTTGTTATAAAGTGTGTAGTAAGAGTTTTTGGGAATATTTGAAGAAAAGAAAGAAAATGCAACAACAACAAAAAACTGACTTCTCCCATTGAAATGTAAGCCCAAAGTGAGCCTGGAGGCCAGGACAAAATCTGCATCTTATTAAAATCAGGAACAGGTTATTGATGTTCCAGGATATTTGTCAAGGAAGACTACAGGAAATGCAGGAGTAGCTGAGCTCCAGAGCTGAGTCGCATGAGCAGGTGTGTCTCTGCCCAGTGTCCCATTACACTGTGTGAGTTCACAGCCCCTGCTTTGGTTCTCTTTACATAATCAGTTATATAGAATGATAAACTCCTTGTTTAATAATCTTATATAAGATTAGGAGTCACTACTAATTTCCACTTCAAGAATTGTTCTTATATTTCAATGCCATTCTCCTACTCCATCTGTAAGAATACTATAAAGAAAAGTTGAACAGAGACACTTAAGTCCATAAGCCTATGAGCTCTATGTTTTAGGTTTTATTGTATCTACAGTGTTATTCTATACTTGATTTTATCATTTCTTTTTCTAATTATGGAAGCAGCACTTTCTTTTTGTGAAATTATATACACTCTCAAATACAAGTACAGATGAATTTACAATTAACCTTTGGAATGTTTATGGTCATGTATATTTGATAGCTATGTCATGTTATAGTATGCGATTTACATCATTGATTAACATCTGTAGTGAATTAAAATAAAATGGTTTCTCTTTTAACTGTCATGATTTCTCAGCATGTCAGAATTTATTGTTAAATCCCTCAAAACAACCCTTGACACGTGCTTAAGCTAAATAAACAGAATCTCCTTCTTCTTCCTCTGTCTTACCAGGGTTCACCCTTGAAAAAGTCAAATACAAGCTCCCTGTTACCTACTCTTGTTTGACCAACTGCTAATGCTCCACCCATTTACTATTGTAAAGGCATAATCCCCAGGTCCACCATAATTTTGGTCCCCAGCTCACTAGCTCGTTTGAGCCCCATGCTTCTGATATGTCTTCTGGAGACCCGGCAAGGCATGCCTCTACTCTTTCTCATAGGAACTGTGAATACTAATACAATTTTCTCTCATACATCTTTGTTGTCATTCATCAGTGCCACAACTGACTATCCACATAAAGATGCTTAAAACTCAACATTTATATAATAAAGGAGATAATAATAAGTATAATAGAATAATAACAGAGTTAGAATCATTTATAATTTCCCTACACATGATTATTTTACCCATTTTATTTGAACCTATAATAAGCATTGTAACTATTAAATATTTGTCCCAGAGACTTAAATCTTTATTCTGTCCATATGCTTGTTGAGCCTTGAATCTCACCTACTATTCAGGTTATTGGGCCACCTAGGACCACTAACAAAATGATGATGATGGACAACCTCCATCCCAAGAAACAGAGAGTATCTACCTCTGCAAGCAAAACATTTTCTTCCATCTTCCCATAAAATCTAAACCTTCTCTCAATGTGAAACATCTTTGGCATCGCCATCCCCAAATCCTCAAGATTGAGGAATGAACAAACACAAGGAAGGGATGCAAAGATGGACAAAATAAACTTATTATTATTGTAATAACAGAATTACATTAACCTTGATATAAAGATAATGGTTACCAGAGGCTCTGAGGTGAGGGGGAGGGAATAATAGTTGGAACATTAGGCATTTTTAGG
Source organism: Tolypeutes matacus (assembly GCA_026826555.1). Lineage (NCBI taxonomy): Eukaryota > Metazoa > Chordata > Mammalia > Cingulata > Chlamyphoridae > Tolypeutes > Tolypeutes matacus. The sequence continues at coordinate 369,787 of JAKSZT010001672.1, forward strand.
ACATTGAAAATAAGGCTAAACTGCAAGGTAAACTATTGACCTTGGTTAGTAGCAATGCTTCAATATTTATTCATCAATTTTAACAAATGTAACACATTAATGTAAGATTTTATTAATAGGGGAAGGCTTAGGAGAAGGAGGGAGTAGATTATTTGAGAATCCCTTATACTTGGTGTAGCAGTTTGATATGGTTTATGAACTCCAAAAATAGATATTGGATTATGCTTGTAAACTAGTCTGTTCCTCTGAGCATGATTAAATTATGATTAGGGCTTTGATTGGGGCACATCAGTAGGACTTTGTGTCCCTGCCCCTTGGTGGGCAGGGACTCAGAGAAAAATCTACATGGCAGAGCAGAGGAATTCTTTGGAGTTTTGGATTTCTGAGGCTGAGTTTTAATGCTGTAGCCTGGGGTAGTAAACACACAGAGAAGCTTGGTTATGAGGATGGAGAGAAGGTCCCAGGAAGAGATGAGCCATTTGCCTGATGGTCTACAGCTGACCTTGTGGAGAGAAGCAAGCTAATGTTGGCAGCCATCTTGTTCCAATATGTGGCAAAAAACTTTGGTGAGGGCAGTAACTTATGTTTTATGGCCTGGTAACTGTAAACTTCTACCCCAAATAAATACCCTTTTATAAAAACCAACAGATTTTTGGTTATTTTCTTAAACATGAATCCAGAAAAATTTTCTTAGAGGGTAATATTGGGATGAAAGAACATCATGGAGACATTAGCAATATAGGAGTCCAATGAAACATGGTATCACTTTAACTTTTGTAGATAGTGGGAAATGAAAATCTCTGGAGAAGGAAAACAGTATAAATAGGGTAGAAATGGTAAAAAAAAAAAAAAGTCCTGAAGAACAAAAATCTTGTATTTAAATTTGCCTGGATTATAAAGCAAAGTAAACAGGATGAAATTACATATCTATTGCCATTTAGAAAGTCAAAGATATTTTAATGACAGCAAAATTTTCACTGAATATCATTAAAAGCAGCAATAATCATAAAAACATATTTGTGGATACTTAACCTGCTGTAATGTACACAGTGCATAACTGTATAATGGTGAATACCTCAGTTTGCGAAACACAGAGACTCCTGGGTTCATTCCTACAAGCTCTGTTACTTTTTTTTGTAGGTTTTCTAATTTTTCTTTATGCTCACGCAGTGTCATCTTTATTTCCTTTATCTCTTCAGTTCTTTGTCACTTTAAATTGATTAAGGAGGTTTGTGTGGACATGAATTTTTAGTTTTTTAAAAAAAATCCCTATTCTCAACTATATTTTTGGTTTGTTCCTTTGATTGTGCGATATCTCCCTGTTTTTTTAGTGTAAGTTGTTATTTTTGGTTGTTACCTAGGCAACTGTTTATATTGAGGTTTTGCTATGTTGATTTTAATTGCAGGTCTTATTTCATAGCTCGTCTTCAATTTTTAGTTTAATTTTTTCTAAAACCTTAAATTCCCCCATGTTTAATTTGTCAAAACTAAGGCCAAGAGACACCAAATGGGCTCAAAAATGTTTCCTGTGCCTGGGAAGAATCAGGAGAGACCACCTTCTTTTCCTTCATTTTCCCAGCTGGTCAGCAAATGGTGCTCCTTGGCAAAACATTCCATATTGATGAACCCTTCAATGTCCATTTGCTTTTCTGAACTATTTAGTTGTGGTAGTTACATTCACCAAACAGAAACCACATTCAGCCCTGTCATACCCCCCCCTTTTTCTAGGGAAAAATGTGTTCTTTCCCTTCTTCATTGGCTGCTCATTACCAAGGATGTTCACTTCAGTAGTGGGGGATTCCCTGCTGGGAGGAATATCAAGTCATTATTTTCCCTTTGACTTCTCTGTCTCTCCATTCCAGTAGCTCATAGGAGATGTGTGAAGCATATTCCTGGTGTGCAGGTATCTCCAAATTGACTCCCTCAGGTGACATCTGTGCCTTCTAACCTAATTTTCAAGAGATCTACACCCTGTATGAGCTACTCCAATGCCATCATTGATCATCTTCATCAGCATTTCTTTCTTCTTCATTCTCTGCATTCACAAGGAGACCTTAAGCATATCATTTAAACAATCTGTGCTTATCTGTGTATCTTTCTGAACACTTGAGGAACAACTGACTTTGTAGGATTATGTGAGATAAAAGTGCCTTGAAAGATTTTTTTTGGCTGATGCTTCTGTAACTTCTTAAGCTGCCTTTTGTCTGTTATTTTATTTTTTGAATTTGAAATGAAGTTTCTTTTAAAAAATACTTTGAAAATAAATAAACAAAAAGACAATGATACACCAGAGCAAGAAGCAGCTAAAATTCCTGAAAAGTATCATCCATTCACAGGAATAAAAAAAATTATCAGAAACTGCTCAAAATAAATCATAAACTTTGGACATGCAAGACATCCAGCAAACTGATCGGTAGTTATAATTAAATTTTCCAGTCTAAGAAGTAAAAATAATAAAAAAGAATGAAGAAAAATGAACAGACATTAAGAATTATGTGGAACATCATAGTGGATATGCACACATTCATAATGGGGACGTCAAATGCAGAAGAGAGAGGGAAAGGGACAGAATTAATATTTGAAAAGAAATGGCTGAAAACTTCCCAAATATCATGAAATACATGGATGTAAACATCCTAGATGTTTAAGAAATTCAAAGTAGTATTAAGACAAAAAGATTGAATCATTACAACTTAAAATTAAACTGTGAAAAGCCAGTGACAGAAAACCTTGAAAGCAACAAGAAAAGTGATTTAGCATATTCATAGTATCCTCAATAACATAAGAATCGACTTTTTATAGAAAAAAATGGTGGCTAGAGGACTGTGGCATAACATATTTAAATTACTGAAAGAAAGGAAAAATAATATCGAACAAGAATCCTATACTTGAAAAAAAAAAACTTCAAAAGTGATGTAGAGGAGGGAGGGGCCAAGATGGCGTTAGTGTAGGAGGGCACACACTGCAAGGTAACAGAGCAAGGTGGATTGTGGATGGGGTCCTGCCCGGGGGTCTGTGCTGTGCACGCGTGGAGTGAGAAGCTTGGGAAATCTATCTGCACGGATCAATGGCGTGGATGGAACGGTAGAGATTTGTGAATTTTAAGGCTGCCGGTGGTGGTTGGCACAGACGGCTGAACCCCGCAGTTAGGGAGGAAAAATAAAATAAAATAAAACTGCCAATTAGAGCTGCGAGCAGGGTGAAAAAGTTTTATTTTCTGGGGATCTGGCTACCTGGCACCCCTTGGACCTTGTGTGAACAGAAAAACTGAGCTATCCAGCACCTGGTGAACCAGAGGGTGGATTCTGGTAGGGGAACAGAGCTGATTTCCCTAGTGACCCAGGGATAAGACCCGGGCCACTGCAGAGCCAGGAAGAAGGGACACTTCCCAAAAGAGGGAAGGTTCTGTTGGAGGACAGGGAAGGGTATTTTTTATTTTTAGACATCTATCTGGCTGCCTGCACCACCCCATAGCTTTGGGGAGCAGATAAGCTATTCTGGAGCAGCATCAGGCTGAGAGCAGACGTGAATCTGCATTCAAACTGATTTACTTAGCAGCCCGGTGAGGCTCGAGCTCAGCTCCAGAAGGGGCGGAATTGGCCATCTTTAGCACTCCTCACTGACTAACATCAGAGCTACAGCTAACCTGGGGAGTCCAGAAAGTGGGATATGCTTGATTAATTTCCATGGGCCCAGCTAGGGTCCCTTCCATAAGGGGGTTGGTCTAGAGGAGGAATTATTTTGGGTCCTGCATTTCACTAAAAAAATAAAAATAAAAATAAAAATGAGAAGGTCACTTCAGTAAATGAAAAATAAATTCTTTTTAATTTAGTTTAATAACTAAAAGCTGTTTCAGGACCTGCATATAGAATCCTGAGGGGAAATTGATTGATAAACACAAGTAGGCAGGAAGGATTCCACATGGACCCTAGGGGAATCATTGATCCCCCTTAGCTCTGTTTGACTGCTTGCCTGTGTGGATATTTGGTTTCTCTCTGTTTCTTTCTGGTCCCTTGCTATTCTTTCCTCTTTCTTCTCACCTTTGTTTTTTCATCTTTTTTTTTTTTTTTTAATTAGATGCTGCCAGCTTGTCGCTTCTTTGTTGGGCTTCTTTTTCAGTAATTTCCCACGCACTGTACATATTGATTCTGTAATACAAACTATCGCTTATCCTTCCTGCATCTTTCTGCCTTTTGTTTTCTGTTGTGGCTCTTAGAGACAACATTTTTTCATAGGCCCACAACTTAAGGGTGTCAATTTCTGTTCAATCTATTTTGTTTTCTTCTTTTTTTTTTTTTAAATTAGTGTTAACTTTTTAAATTCAGACCTTTCTTTACTATTTCTCTCCCTCCTCATAATTCTAGCCTTCTAAATCACTATATATATATTCCTCAATTTGTTTTCCCAGTCCATTGTAGGAACTCCATATTTTTTCCTAGTACTCTACACTGCCTACACAAGTTAAATATTCATCTCATTAAGTCTCATTTTGCCCCTCTTCTAACTTTTATCAATATTACTATTATCCTTCTGCCTTCCTTACATCATTTGATTCCTCTGGCCCTAACCTTATGCCTTCAAGGGAACATAGAAAGAAGCAAGGAAATAAAATAAGAAGAAAAACTGCCAAAGAGAAAACTTAATTCGCATGCAGAACCAACAGCTAAATAAAATTCTAGAGCATAGAGAAAAGCTAATCAACTGAACAAATCCATCAAGATAATATGATGACCAGAGGGCAACAAAAAAATACAAATGACTCTGAGAAACATGGACCAGTCCAATGCACAAAATTAAAACCAGGAAGCATGCAGAACATCGAACAACTAATCAAAGCAATCCAAACAAATATCATGGACCAACTTAAAGAACTGAAGGAAGAGATTAAGGATATAAAGAAGACACTGGAAGAACATACTGAAGAAATAGCAAACATGCCTAAAAAGTTAATGGATATGGTGGTGAACAATGGCACAAGCCAAGAAATGAAAAAGACGCTGGACTCACATGGCAGCAGATGTGAACAGGCAGAGGAAAGAATTAGTGATATGGAAGACAATACAGCTGAAATCAAAGAGATTGTAGAACAGAGAGACAAAAAGATTAAAAAAATCCAGCATGGACTCAGGGAATTAACCGATAATACAAAATGCACAAACATATGCATTATGGGCATCCCAGAAGGAGAAGAGAAGGCAAAGGGAACAGAAGGAGTGTTGAAGGAAATAATGGCTGAAAACTTCCCAACTCTATTGAGAGAGATGGATGTGCAGATCCAGGAAGCATGGCACACCCCAAATAGTATAAATTCCAACAGGCCGATACCAAGACATATACTTGTCAAAATGTCCAATGCTCAAGACAAAGAGAACATACTCAAGGCAGCAAGAGAAAAGAGAACCATAACATACAAGGGAAGCACAATATGCTTAAGTGCTCATTTCTCAGCTGAAACCATGGAGGCAAGAAGACAGTGGTATGACATAGTCAAAACACTAAAAGAATAAAACTTTCAGCCACAAATTCTCTACCCAGCAAAATTGGCATTCAAAAAAGATGGAGAGGTCAAAATATTCATAGTTAAACAGAAATTAAGAGAGTATGTCAAGAAGAAACAAGCAATTCAAGAAATACTAAAGGAATCTCTGCAAGTTGAAAGGAAAAAACAAGGGAGAGAGAGTTGGAAGAGAGTTTAAAAACAACTGAATAGACAAAAAGAGAAACAAAACAACATATGACATACATTAACCCAAAGAAAAAAAGGCTGAAGTAATAAATTCGTTACGAGTAATAACACTGAATGTTAAGGGATTAAATTGGAGAGGGCAAGATGGCATTGGTGTAGGAGGGTGCACACTGCAAGCTCCCAGAGCAAGGCGGATTGGGGACGGGGTCCAGCCTGGGGGTCTGTGATGTGCACGCGTGGAGTGAGAGGCTTGGGACATCTATCTGCGCGGATCGGCGGTGTGAACCGAACGGTGGAGATTCGGAACATAGAAAGAAGTAAGGAAATAAAATAAGAAGAAAAACTGCCAAAGAGAAAACTTAACTCACAAGCAGAACCAACAGCTAAATAAAATTCTAGAGCATAGAGAAGAGCTAATCAACTGAACAAACCCATCAAGATAATATGATGACCAGAGGGCAACAGAAAAATACAAATGACTCTGAAAAACTGGAAAACATGGACCAGTCCAGTGCACAAAATAAAAACCAGGAAGCAATGCAGTACATCGAACAACTAATCAAAGCTATCCAAACAAATATCATGGAACAACTTAAAGAACTGAAGGAAGAGATTAAGGATATAAAGAAGACACTGGGAGAACATACTGAAGAAATAGCTAACACACCTAAAAAGGTAATGGATATGATGGCAAACAAAGACACAAGTCAAGAAATGAAAAAGACGCTGGACTCACATGGCAGCAGAATTGAACAGGCAGAAGAAAGAATTAGTGATATGGAAGATAACACAGTTGAAATCAAAGAGATTGTAGAAAAGATAGACAAAAAGATAGAAAAAATCCAGTATGGTCTCAGGGAATTAACCAATAATGCAAGACGCACAAACATACGCATTATGGGCATCCCAGAAGGAGAAGAGAAGGGAAAGGGAACAGAAGGAGTGTTGAAGGAAGTTATGGCTGAAAACTTCCCAACTCTATTGAGAGAGATGGATGTGCAGATCCAGGAAGCACAGCGCACACCAAATAGTATAAATCCCAACAGGCCAAATCCAAGACATATACTTGTCAAACTGTCCAATGCTCAAGACAAAGAGAAAATATTCAAGGCAGCAAGAGAAAAGAGAACCATCACATACAAGGGAAGCACAATAAGATTAAGTGCTGATTTCTCAGCTGAAACCATGGAGGCAAGAAGACAGTGGTATGACATAGTCAAAACACTAAAAGAAAAAAACTTCCAGCCAAGAATTCTCTATCCAGCAAAACTGGCATTCAAAAAGGATGGAGAGTTCAAAATATTCACAGATAAACAGCAATTAAGAGAGTATGTCAAGAAGAAACCAGCACTTCAAGAAATACTAAAGGAATCTCTACAAATTGAAAGGAAAAAACAAAGGAGAGAGAGTTGGAGGAGAGTTTAAAAACAACTGAAAACTCAAAAAGAGAAACAAAACAACATATGACATACATTAACCCAAAGAAAAAATGACTGAAGTAAGAAATTTGTTACGAGTAATAACACTGAATGTTAATGGATTAAATTCACCAATCAAAAGACACAGATTGGCAGAATGGATAAGAAAATATGATCCATCTATATGCTGTCTACAAGAAACCCACATTCGGAACAGGAATTCAAGGAGGCTGAAAGTGAATGGCTGGAAAACCATTTTACAAGCTAACAATAGCCAAAAAAGTGCAGGAGTAGCAATTCTAATATCAGACAAAATAGACTTTAAATGCAAAACTATTGTAAGAGACAAAGATGGACACTACATATTAGTAAAAGGAGTAATCTCTCAAGAAGAGAGAACAATCATCAACATTTACGCACCTAATCGAGGTGCCTCAAAATACGTGCGGCAAACTCTGGAAAAACAAAGAGGAGAAATAAATTCCTCTACAATTATAGCAGGGGACTTCAACACACCACTATCATCATTAGACAGATCATCTAGGCAGAGAATCAATAAAGAAACGAAGGCACTCAACAATACATTAGAAGATTTGGACTTAATAGACATATACAGAACACTACACCCAAATACAGCGGGATTTACATTCTTCTCCAGTGCACATGGAACATACTCCAAAATAGAGCACATGCTAGGCCCCAAAACAACACTCAATGAATTCAGAAAGATTGAGATTATACAAAGTAATTTCTCTGACCACAACGGAATGAAGTTGGAAATCAATAAGGGCCAGAGAAACAGGTTAGGCACAAGGATATGGAAGTTAAACAACACACTCTTAGACAAACAGTGGGTCAAAGAGGAAATTTCAAAAGAAATCAGTAACTACCTTGAAACTAATGAAAACAACAACACAACATATCAAAACCTATGGGATGCAGCGAAAGCAGTCCTGAGAGGGAAGTTCATAGCCATAAATTCATATATTAAAAAAGAAGAAAGAGCTAAAATTGAAGACCTAACTGCACACTTGGAGGAATTGGAAAAACAACAACAAACTAAACCTAAAGGAAGTAGAAAACAGGAAATAACCAAGATTAGAGCAGAACTAAATGAAATAGAGAATAAGAAAGCACTGGAAACAATAAACAAAACCAAAAGCTGGTTCTTCGAGAATATCAACAAAATTGACAAACCCTTAGCCAGACTAACAAAGAAAAAGAGAGAACAGATGCAAATACATAAAATAAGGAATGAGCAAGGTGATATCACTACTGACCCCACAGAAATAAAGAGTATCATAAGAGGATACTTTGAAAAATTATATGCCAACAAGAATGACAATTTAGAGGAAATGGACAAGTTTCTAGAAACCCACAAACAGCCGACATTGATGAAAGAAGAAATAGATGAACTCAACAGCCCAATTACAAGTAAAGAGATAGACTCAGTCATTAAAAACCTCCCAACTAAGAAGAGTCCAGGACCAGATGGCTTCACAGCTGAATTCTACCAAACATTCCGGAAAGAGCTAACACCAATTCTACTTAAGCTCTTCCAAAAAATAGAAGTAGAAGGAATATTACCTAACTCATTCTATGATGCCAACATTACCCTAATACCAAAACCAAATAAAGATACCACAAGAAAGGAAAATTACAGACCAATTTCTCTAATGAACCTAGATGCTAAAATCCTTAACAAAATACTTGCTAATCGCATTCAACAACATATCAAAAG